>ML801029.1:155675-167024 GCA_009831015.1 Picea engelmannii
TTTTTTTTTTTTTTTTTGGGAGTGAGTGGGAACCGAGACAAGGTTCCATAAGAGAGAAAAAGGTATGGCTAGGGTTTCTAAGGGAATAAAACACTAACTCACTCTATTTTTCTCTCATTCTGTTTCTCATTTCACTCATCTTTACTAGAAGGGTTTTGAGAGGATTCTTGCTAGTTATTTGATGGGATTGAGGTAATATTGAAGGAGAACGAAGGGAGATTTGAGAGCTTGGAAGGGATTGGAGAACTTGGAAGGGATATTGAAGGCTTCCATAGGGAGATTGGAGAGCTTGGAAGAAAGATTGAAGGCTTCCATTTGTGAGATATTAGAAGGGATATTGAAGGCTACCATAGTCATATTCAACCACCATTGGAGAGATAAAGAGGTAGGCTCTTAAGCACGTTCTTGTTTCTTGTTTAAAAATAAATAAAATCCATTTGTTGTAAACTAGTATATTATTCTATGTTGAATATTTGAATGTTTTCTTCTCCTACTCTTTACCATTTCTCCTCCATCATTCTATTGCAAGTAGAAATTTATTATCAAGGTTCAACAATCATGATGATGATGTCTGTTAGAATATAATGGATGTGCTCGTTTAACCATAGACAATATCACTATTGTCACCCAACCATAGGCTGAAGCCACCCTTGAGCACCTTAACATTGACAGAGAATCATTCTGGAAGCAAACCCTAGGCTAGATAGCCTAAACAAGATAGTGCACCTCTCTCCAAGGATAGCGCACCAAGCAAGAAGAAGAACAAAACTAATCAAAAAGTCCAAACCCACAAAAGACCGAAACTATAGACTGGCAGCAACAACTTCTCCAAAACTTGCGCACAAAACTGCCCAACTACAGTGCACACAAGTGTGCTACTGCAGTTTTGAGACTGCCTACCAGAATGAGGACTGGCCTCCTATATTTATACTAAAACTAGCAAACTGCCTGGGCCAACTTCTCATTCTGGGTGCCTATTTACTTAGTATATAATATTTCCTTTAGTTGACTTCTTCTCTTGGAGGCTAATAACCTAATACAAATTATCCTCTTGAGTCGACTTGTCTTCTAGGGTTATTATCCAACTAATTAGGGTTTCTTCTTTCTTCCCGAAATATTCTATTCTCGTAAGGTTTACACATGGAGGTAAATACCTCCCACAGCTACCATAATATCAACAATGTCAACGTGGTATGTCATTTTGGTTCCATTTTTTATTTTTATGGTGGTGGTGGTAACTTCACGTCGAAATAACCATGATAGTGACGAAGAAATAGAAGTGGACAACACAGACCAAGGAGAGGAGGAAGGAATTACACACCTCTATGGAAGTATGTCACAAGGCTTGGGAGAGGCAAAGGGGGTGGAACCACAAAATTTACATGTCACCATTGTCATACAAAATACATAGGTTCTTATACATGTGTGAGAAAGCATATGTGTGGGACAAGGCTACATCCGTATCTGAGAGAAGTGACTTTCAAGAGGTGGAGGACACAGTTCTTGATGGCCATTTTTGGCAACAGGTTCGGTATATTCTGCAGTTCACCAAACCCATTTACATTATGATTCGGTTTGCAGATACAGATCGACCAATGATTGGAGAGGTGTATGAGCAGATGTACAACATGCTAGGCCAAATCAAAGACAGTGTTCAACCGAAGGATGCGATCTTGTATTATCATATCCATAAACTTGTGGTCAAAAGGTGGGATAATTTGAATGTTCCACTCCATGCCCTGGCATATGTCCTTACCCCAAAATATTATTCTTCATCTTGGTTGGCCCAATGAGCATTCGAGGGTGGAGAAAGGAGAAAACCACACACACATCCAGAGGTGCAAATTGGATATATGCTTGCATCAAACAAGTTGGTACATGATGAAGAGGAGTGTGCTCAAGTACGAAGTGAATTGATCAAATACATCAGTGAGCATGGAGTCTTTGGTAACTTGCATGCAACCAAAGATCGAGATAGGTTGGGTGTTATCGAATGGTGGAACATATATGGCTCCCCTGCCAAAACTTTTCATAAATTGGCGATGAAGGTGCTTTCTCAAGTCATTAACACCTCTTCTGCAGAGAGGAGTTGGAGCACCTATAGCTTCATCCACAATGTAAAGAGAAATAACTTGAATGCAGACCGAGCAGAAAGCTTGGTTTATGTGCATTACAACTTGAGGTTGTTGTCGCATTACTGTGATGCAGAGGGGAATGCCTTTTGTAAAAGAGATGTGACTTGGGATAACAATCGAGAGGAGACTAATTTACATGATGGAACCATTGTTTTAGAGCGCTTGGAAGAGGAACTTTTGAGTGATCATGATGGCGATCATATTCCTGAAGGAGACATGCCACCCCCATCCACTACAAGGGTTCCAGATTCATCAGTTTTACCTTTATTTGCACAACGTCCATTGTCATGTGGGGGCCATTCAGTTATTGGTCATTGTTCCACGATCACTTCCACTTGTTCCTACTCTTATTCAAAGATCACAGGAGAAGAAACTAGAAGTTTCTCGTGGCAAGAGGAAAACTTAGAGCATAGTGCTTAGTACTTGCTAAGTTGCTACTATATACTAGATCTCTTTTTTTGTTGCATGTTTAGAAGTAGTCTTTAAAACTTAGTACTTTGTCTTGAGTCTTGAGTCTTGACTCTTTATTATGGATTATTCTGTAAACAATGAACTTATGAACTTATGAACTTAAGAACATCATATGAAAATTTACCTTTGAAGTTTATGATTGATGTTATGATGCTTTAATGTTTTGTCCCACAAATGTTTATGATTGATGTTATATGTGTAGTATGTTACCATGTACTATGTACTAAATGGTTGATGCTTTAATGAGCATCACTAATCAATTAATTAAATGATCTTATATCTATGTTTTCATGTTTTTTGCAATTGCTTCAACATTTTGCATGTTATATATATATATATATATATATATATATATATATATATATATATATATGTGTGTGTGTGTGTGTGTGTGTGTGTGTATTATATAAAAAAACGCTCCCACTCCCGGATATTTTTGAAAATCTGTGATTCCCGCTCCCGCTCCACGCTCCCAACAACCTTGCACTCGACTACCTCTTACAAGTGGTGATTGAGCAAACAAACACTTATACTCTTATCCTTGAACTCCTTACTAAATTTTTCTAACCCTAGATTAGAATAACTCCTAAGCTAACTTGTTGTAGCAAAACATTGCTACAGCCATATAAACTCACATTGATTTATCACTTTTACCCACATAACCTGCACTAAAACCAATCAAAATTAAATTGCAATAATTGCTAGTGAATCTACTAGTTAAGTGCTAGTTTGTGTATGATTGTCTTGCACTTTTGACCATTTAAACTTGATGTTGTTACAAAACAAATCTACAGCCATCTAACTGCAGCAAAATCTCTGCAAAAGTGACATTAAAAGCTAGCCTATCATTGTCCATTTTGCTTGTGACAATTTACTATCAACTTGCCTAGTTAAAGTCAGTTTTTATTGTCTTTTTCAACAAATTTCAAGGCTCGAATCTTGTGGCTATTATAAGATATTAATCATTGTTATAAAATGATGCATTGCTGCAAATTCATAATCAGCTAGCTTATTTTACGAAGGTTTATTGTCTTATGTTTCTTGCACTTTTGACCATTTAAACTTGTTGTTACAAAAGAAAGCTACAGCCATCTAACTCCAGCAAAATCTCTGCAAAAGTGACATTAAAAGCTAGCCTATCATTTTCCATTTTGCTTGTGACAATTTACTATCAACTTGCCTAGTTAAAGTCAGTTTTTATTGTCTTTTTCAAGCAATTTCAAGGCTCAAATCTTGTGGTTGTTATAAGATATTAATCGTTGTTATAAACTGATGCATTGCTGCAAATTCATAATCAGCTAGCTTATTTTACGAAGGTTTATTGTCTTATGAAGTACTAACAATCATCTGGTACCTGGAAAGTGCCTCGTTTGCCTTTTTGTCTTGTTCTGGGCAAGTACACAATACTATTCATTTGCTTCATCCTTAAGACATAAAAGAAACCTCTGATTAGAGTGATTGTGAGGGGGGAAGGGTTTCCTTGTGACTATTTTCCTTAGCCTTCTCAAACCCCCAGGTCACCGGGGACGTCTCCCCTGAGGTAGCTTAAACATACTCCTAAATAGAAAGGGATATCCTATTAAGGTGGCAGTGATAGGTTATTCTCAGTTATGCCAATTTTGTACCCACTTCCCTTGGGATTTTTGGGAAAGTACAAATTGCGTGATAACAGTCCCAACAGATGCTCTTTATGCAAGTCCCATGAAGAATCTATCTCACACATTTTTATTGATTGTTTTTATGCAGTTCAAGTTATGAAGATAGTTCAGGAAAATCTTATTCTGAAGTCATCCTAGAACAAACCCAAACTGTAGGATTGTCTTAAGGATTGGATGGAAGACAAAGCGGTCCAAAATTTAGCAAGGATTCCAAGCATTATGGTTAATAATCTGTGCTGGTCTCATAAATCCGACACCTTCAAGGACAAGGATATCCCACTTGAAATAACAACATGCATCACATTAAATCTTGCCAAAGAATTTGAGATGGAGCTAAAGACCAAGAATCCAAGGAACCCATCCATGCCCACGCTTGATTACAAAATACCTCAGGGTAATTTTGACAAGGCGTGTCAAGGACACCCCCCTCTATGTGGAGTGGGAGTGGTCATGTTCCTGAATCACAAACACTACTTGCACATAAAATACGCACTATGTGCAGGAACAAACGACAGGGTGGAGTTCATAGAATTATGGACTCTATTGGAAGAAACAATTAAGAAGGACATCAAGAAATTATAGGTCATGGGCGACCCAAAAATGGTAATTGATTGGGCGCAATAGAAGGCTACAAAGTTATATTTCATGCTTCCTCCTCTGGTCCGCGACATTAAATTGTCATATCAATCTTTCGAATGGCTATCCTTCTGTCATATCTTGTGGGAGTTAAATGGGAAAGATGACGAACTTTCTAAGGAAGCCCCGTCTCTACCTCCAAGGGCTTTTGGTCTTTGTGAATTCATAGATGGAGAAGAGATCGAGGACATGGAATTCCACTTTTTCTATTATGGACGCTATTGGAAGTAGCAATTAAAAAGGACGTCAAGAAATTGCAGGTCATGGGCAATTCAAAACTGGTAATTGATTGGGCGCAATAAAAGGCTACAATGTCAGATGTCAGGCTTGCTCCTTTGGTTCGTGACATTAAATTGGCATATCAATCTTTCGAATGGCTATCCTTTAGTCATATCTTACGGAAGTTAAATGAGAAAGTTGACAAACTTTCTAAGGAAGCCATGTCTCTACCTCCATGGGCTTTTGGTATTTATGAATTCATAGATGGAGAAAAGATCAAGGCTATGGAATTTCACTTTTAGAAAAAATATGTGATGCATAGATAGATAGGAGATAGAATATGGACTAGTAAGGTCAATGTGAGTAAAAGGCAGAACCTTTTTGTATTCAGAAGGTAGAATGTGAGTAAGCAGTTTTTTAAGAATTTTTGAATGTATAAGTGGAACATGTATATTCAACCCCCATGAATATAATAGTTTTTTTGTCTTCTGGAAAAAAAAAATTGTCAATGCATGGGAATCTCAATTACCATCCTCTAACCATATTGCCTCTAAATTTAAACAAACATACATGATACAATTATGAAGCAACAAATGAGTTAAAGTAAAATGGCATGGAACCATAAAATTATGTAGCAGAAAACAAGTAAATTCTCCCATACATACCTCCACCTTTCCCCACCATACCTGTGGAATTTGCATCAGTTGTAAACCCAAAATATTGGTTGTTAAGATTGCCTTAATTTCCCCACCAATTGAACCCAAAACAAAAACTACTCACAAAGATAAGAAAAATAGATGAAAAAAGAAAAAAAAATGCTAAACCACAAAATTAGCATGGCCATGCTCACAAATGAAAAAAAATAACACCCACAACAATAGAAGAACAACGATGGAAACGATGGCAAAACAAAACAAAAATAACAAAAAGAAAACAAACAAAGAGAAATAGCAATCACAAACTCCGCTCTGTAACCCCAAAAAGTGTCCATGGCCAACCAAGATCACCCTGCACACCAAAAAATAAACAAGTATTAAATAGAGACCAGAAAATCTAATCGTAAATATTGAATATGAAATGATGAAAAATATTAAACAAGGACCATAAATCTTAAGAATAATCTTATGCAAACAAAAAAATTCATAGGAGAGAAGAGTACCATTATATTTGAAATGAGGGTGATTTCGTAGTAGATCATACATGGAATTTGCACCATAAGAGAACTCACCTTTGCCTCTACCTCTACAAAATATACTACAATCTCTCACATAGAAATCAATAGTTTTTTTTAGTGAACCGCCACATTATTTTCAATTCATTGTATTGCACTCAATAAATAAATAAATGAAAAATAATGTAAGATGTTTTAACAAACACACATGGAACCATACATCCACCTTAGCTTTCACCTTCACCCACTGTACTTATGGAATCTACATCAGCCCTATATCCAAAAAATGTGGGTTGTTAGACCAAACCTTAATTTCCCCAACCACTAAGCCCAACAAAAACCAAAGCATAAAGCATTAAATAGAGACCTCCTTTGAATTATTGACTAGGCTAGTCGAATTTTGGTTTGTAAAGAATACTAGAATACTTGAAATTAGATGCATTCCTGCCTTTCTCTGTGCATCCAATGTAGGTCAAATTTGCTAGCTACAAGTGCCCTCCAAAAAGCATGCCTCATAAGCAACTTAATCATGAGCCAACTGAAAAGTCAAGGGCTTGGGGCTACTTTGATGGTGGAAATCAAGGTGACCCTCTCGTTTTTGGGGAATGGGAACCCTTTTCACATCTAGTACTTGTTGCTTTAAGTACAAAGCAAGCCTAAGGGAAGGTTCTAAAAACAACACAAAACTTATAGCTTTAAAATTGTTGTTATCTTAGATTCCAAAAAAAGGAGTTCACAAGTTAGTTGTGAAGCTTTGGTGTTCTCTAGTTGTTATAAATTGGATGTGTGGTATATTTAAGACAAGAAACCCATTCCTAAATTTACTTTTTGACGAGATCCACACAATGAACAATGTTTTTAACTATGGTTCATATAGAGGTTGGGCTTTGGACAATATTGGAATCCAAGGATGACTTCGTCCAACACTTTTGGAAATCAATGTTTTCAAGTTATGTTTTGTGTTGGGTATATCAATAGTTGATCATCTACATTTCTAATCAATTTAACATTGTAATAGCATAGCGCTAAACGGTTAGATAGCATGCCTAGTCATGTTAGTATTTTGTTTTCCAACTGTCGACAATTATATGAAAATAAAAGAAGGGGTTGTAGCCTAGATATGTTTGGCTATGTCTTTTAAAATCTTGGAAGTTTATGAACAATTTATTTTTTTGATAAGTAGCCAATTCAAACATCACTTATGGCCTTACTTATGAGGAACTTCCAAATTTGGTCAACCAATCCACAACATGGCTCAGAAAACAAATGTGCATACACCCCATCTTGTGCCTACAAGCATTCGCACTGGTTAGAAAACTTGGAGGTATTTCAGCTCCTTCAATAAATGATAACAATAGCAGCCTATATTTATGTAATCAAGGATTCCAAACAAAAGAAGGTTGTTACTTAAAACTGATTAAGCACCTTTTAAGCTGTAGCAAGTGAGTTAACATCTTCTTGCATTGTAAAATGTTAGATGGATCAACCTCCTTCAGAGCTTGAAAAAGACATGCTGCCATTTCTACATTTCCTCTACTCAAAACCAGAAAATATACAATACTAAGACAGTACTCTGATTGCTAAATTCAAAAATAAATGCCCATCTGTCTTAAATGCACCATGATTCAAAATATCAATTAATAAGAATCTAAGAGATTTTCCTAAAAACTTGTCTAAATGGAAGACCTGAAAAGTTGTGGTGCTCGTTGAGCAAGCTGCCCAATCACCTGATATGAAAATGCTTTAAGATCTCATCGAGTAAACCTCTGGAAATGTCACCCAACACATTCAGTGTAACAAACATAACATCAAACACCAAGTACGAAGGACCTGATATTAATAATAATCTAAGAGATATGCCTAAAAACTTGTCTAAATGGAAGCCCTGAAAAGTCATGGTGCTTGTTGAGCAAGCTGCCCAATAACCTGATATGAAAATGCTTTAAGCTCTCATCGAGTAAAGCTCAGGAAATGTCACCCAACACATTCAGTGTAACAAACATAACATCAAACACTAAGTACAAAGGACCTGATGCATATTCAAACTACACTACTAATTGTTGATATTATAAAAACAAATATCCTAAAAGCCTGCATCCATACCGTTAATAGGCTAAGATAAAATAAGATAATTTTATTAATGAATGACCATGATAGTGGGTCAATGGGTCTCAAAAGTACAACCAGTGCCAAAACATAGAGAAAGTGCAAAAGAGACTCTTATCACTAATATATTTCTTTCCTTTATCTATTTGTGCATGTAAATTTCGAGATTCAAGAATCTGACAAAATAAAGCAGTAAACTAGGCATACACATGTCAGGCAAATAATCATGGGATTAATGCTCAATCAAGGCATCAAAAAGACCTGGCTCAGAAGCTACTTGTCCATCAAGAAACTTCAAAATCCCACTTAAAATGACCCATCAGCTTCAACCGTTCCATAGAGGCCTACAAAGTGAAAAGAAAAGCACAACAAATTTGCTCATCTAAATCTCTAAGACAAAAATTCCTAATTATCACTCATGAAGTCAGTTCAAACAAGATAAAGTACATTACTCTTTTCCATAAGTTATAACAATAGTTTATTAAGCTGGTATTTGTAAGGATCCTTTCCAATTACAGAAAAAAATTTAACAGTTAATTGTGAATGAGAAGCTTACAACCCATTTCTTACTGAATTTCCCACTGGGAAATAATACAAAGGAGAGCTTGTTAGAATGATAGCTAATACCCAATGCCATTAATCCATTATTGTGCTAGCAAGTTTTCGAGAATGAAATTTCAGGTTTTGTGTGGAGGCATACAGGTATATTGGAAATAATATTTTGAGAACACTGGATAGCAGTCTCCTATGTTTTCGTAAGCAGGCCTCATTAGCAGTTCCAACCTCAGATAACACTCACAATTTGGATAATATCCAGTAGGAACCAGAACAACAAATGAATTTATGTGTGTTGTGCAACTCTTCTAAGAATCTCCTATCTTTGTTTGAAAATATTTTCATGCGTCTTTGCCAGATTGAAGGCAAGAGAACCTGATCAGAGATCTAAAAGCACGACAGGAGCATCAAATTTTAGAATCAAAAGTGAGCTCTCTCCCTTGTTAAGTTATTCTGTAAAATCAGCCAGATTGCACATATGATAGTAGTCTACTACTTCCTCATAGCCTGTGATAGTCCAGTAGCATCACCAAACAAGGGATGAGAGTCTCCCATACATTCAGCAAAAAGCTACAACAAAGCTCAACATAGTTCAAGAGGCAAGAGTCCATTTTGAAATCTGTTATGGATTTCTGATAGGCCAGGTATGGGAAACAAAACTAACTCCACACTTGATGCTTGCATTAACATGAAACAATTATAAATACAAATCAGATGACCTTTGGTCTTCCCTTAACGGGTGACTCCTCCTATCACCTATGACTCTTCATATTTATAATGATATTTAAGGAATGTTATTATATTTCTTACACTTTCATAAAAATTCAAATAAACCTATCATAATCATAAATGTACTTACTGGGAAATGAAAATCCCAAAATGTAATTGTGTCTCCTGAAACCTGATCGATAGCAATCACAAATCCAAAGTCACTAAGTTTCCATGCTCCACTGGAAGTAATAAAAATTGTCTTCATTTAGGCATCAAAAACTACCATGAGTGGGTAAACAGAGAAAATACAAGAAGCCTAAGGTTGTTTAAGATGCTTAATACAGAATGAGGAAGTAACTCCCACTATTTACCCACCAAATTAAAATATGATATCGTAAACACAGTACTGCCACAGTTTGTCATATTAAGGAAAGACACAATGAACGTAAATGCATCTTAGATGGTTAAAAAATTATGCCAATTGATACAAGTCGTTGTAGGAATATACTGGAAAACATTGATAGGCTCCATGTCAAAGTTATTATTCTTTCAATCCACTGACAAACCTAAAGTAGCAATAAGGAAAACCAAAGAGAGAAGGGTAATAATTTAAATTTTTTGCATCTTAGAATAGTATCATCTACACATAAAAAAGTGAAAATAAATGGATATTTCTACTTCTCATTGACATCTAAAGACATTAGGATAATTATTCCATGCACAACCTCTGTATACGGATTCATTTAATTGCCAAACTACCTGACCAACATAGTTTAAAATTTAAATACAAGGACTGCAGCCTTTATGATGGTTATGAACAACTCTTCTGCCTTATATGTAAAATGTGAACCCATCCCTAGGGTTCCCCGATCCCAAGGTACTTGGGGATGGCTAAGGGATGTCTCTTTTGACTGGGATGGCTTCAAGAATGTGGGCACTGACAACATCCACAACTCAGGGATCCCCTGCCAGAAACATGGACATCTGGGCATCCCTTGGCCTATTTGGCCTCAACAGGCCTGTAACATGCTTGTTTTGGCACCTACTTCGCCAAGGGTGGCCCTTTTGGGCCAAATTAGAAACTGAAGGAAAAAAAAGAATAAAAAACCCAAAAAAAAAACAACTCTAAGCCCAACAATAGAAAAATGCCTCCCTGTCATTTTTTAAACCATTTGACATGTTTGGAGGCAAGAAAAGAGTTGCAGTTGGTCTACTAAGCACATAAAGAAACCAGCAAGCTATTTGTACTCATTATTTGGAGAATTCATATGAGTCATTCTCAATCTATGGATAGTGTTGTATTGGAGATTCAATCATGTGCAGTGGAGACTTGAAGTGGAGAGCCAGTTTGGAGAATATAATATTTTAGGCATTTTGCCATTTTGGACTATGTATTTGCTCACTTGTATTAGATAGATTAGCATTTTATATTTTAGTGTTTGAATAAACAATGGGATCTATGATGTATCATCCTTGATTTTTAAAATTCCTTGGTAGTTTTTCAGGGACTTTCTAATATTTTGTTATTTCTTAGATTATTTTAGAATTTATAAAAAATATATATATTTTTTGTTGTCCCCTAGAAATTTGGAGGGTAACTTCCAGCTACACCCATAACTTGTTCCAATCCCATTCTAGAAATCCATGTAATATAGGTGTTTCCTTATGAAACAGGACATGCCTTCCA
>ML801029.1:182032-203127 GCA_009831015.1 Picea engelmannii
ATTTTTACTAGATTCATGACAAAAGAGTTCAACAATCAATGCCACCAACATTGAGGTACATAGAGGGCTTGGTGCTCTTGACTAAATGTCAGTTCCATACCCTCATACATGATAGAATCTAGTGGAAATGTTGCAATATTGTCCATCTTGATTTCCTGAAAAACCATTAAGTCTGCTGAATTTTGAATGGGACCTAAAATTCTACTTTCTTCATATGAAGTCCAATGAGGTTGGAACCACTCTCAAACATCCTAAAACAATTAATGGTAATGTTAAAAATTTAAGTAAAAGGATGAAAATGAAAGATAAAGGAGAATGTCACTTTTACTTAGTATAAAGGAGAATTTAATATTACCATTAATTAGTATATTACTAGCCTCCTTAACTACGTTTTCGGCTCTTGCTCGCCTCTTGCTCCTTTGCTCTCCAAACCCCACACTTTGTTTGCAAAATGACACTTTAAAACCCAAAATTGGCTTTTAATCCATGATTGTCTGCGACATTTTCCATCAAATCGCGATATTATCGCGCTATTTTCGAAAATATCACGATATTATAACCGAAGGAAAATATCGCGATATTTTTAGCCAATAATATCGTCGACCCTCAAAACGACGATAATATCATGATGTTGGTGATATTATCGCGATGTTGGTAACAGAGATCCTAGCCTAGGGTTTTCTTCCGGAGTGATTCTCTGTCAAGGTTAAGGTGCTCAGAGGGTGGCTTCAGCCTATGGTTGGGTGACAATAGTGATATTGTCAATGGTAAAACGAGCACATCCATTATATTCTAACATCCTTAACACTCTTAAATCAAGAAATTCCAGATCTTATCCCATGCTTTTTTCTTAATCTTGAAGACATGAATAACCTCAAGTCCCCCTCTGAATTATGAAAAATGCAAAATCACTTGAATATATAAACCTTACAACCTAAATGGTGGAATGAAGATCTATGTTAACTAGCTTAAACTTCCTGGATATTCAACTTGGTTACTTTACATATGAAAGATATAATATCCACATTAAGGCGTTTTTAGTACTGAATCAAATGTCTTTCTTATGTACATGATTAACATTTCTCCAAGCTCAGTTGGAAATTTCTAAATACAAAGTTCCTATGAACTCTTGCGCATTAACAAGTTTGAAGCAACTGACTAGTCAAAGAACAAAAGCATGCACCACCAACCAACCTCAAGTGACATGGCATGATGAATCAGTCATGCATTATTGTGAAGAAATCCTAGTGGTTCTGCTAATTGCAGCAAACCATGCTTTATTTCCAACTGTCCCATCTCCAACAAAAAACCATGAGAACCAAATTAGCCACATATTCAAGTACCCCATGGAAGCCTTGAACTAAAATAAGGAAGCATATGAATGCAATATCTACCCCTTTACACCCTTTCCTCGGCCTCTGCCCTGACACACCTGAGTGTTAGCTTTTTAGCTCGCGAGGTACTCTGCATGTTTGTCTTGTATGCGGAAGTAACCTTGTACCTACACTACTAGACACTTGACTTTGTAATGGGTTTTTATAAAGTTGTGATAAAGTGGTTCTTTTATGTAAGTGACTTTCTAATAAAGTGTACCTTCTAATATTAAAGTGACTTAATCTCATAAAGTGCACTTATGTTATAAAGGGAAAATGTACTTTAATATTTTTAAGTGATTTATTTTGGAGGGAATGAATCATGACCCTTCATCTTGTAAAGGCAAGATTAAATCTTGGCCATTAGATTTAGGGTTGGAGAACATGAAGGGTCACTTTCATATTATAAGAGAATACCTAGGGTAGTGTGCAAGACACAAGAGAAAAGATTGTGAGAGAGAGAGAGAGATAGCTTGAAGAGGAGAGGGTAGAATCTGGGCACATTTCCCAAGAAGAAAGAGGGCAAAAATCCCAAGGAAAGTTGTTGTGTAACTGAGTTTGAGTTTTTTGTTGTTTTGAAGGCCGTACTGTACGAATCTGTACAGTCTGTACAACAGAGGAAAGGGGCACAGATTTCGAGACTGGTTTGTTGCATGCAAACCAAGGTATCTGCTGGTGTATTTTTCTTGTTGTTGGGGCAGTTTTTGTGTTTCTATCCATACAGTACATTTTTGGCACATTTTTCTATGTGTTGGTATAGTTGGGCCATGCAGGTCATACAGCTCATTTTGCACAGTTTCCTAGACAACATTTGGAGGGGTAGTTTTGTGACTGTAAGTGGTTTTCTTCTACTAGGTTTTGTTAGTTTATGCTGATACAATTTTTCTAAAGCTAATAAAAGATCTCTCTCTCTCATTGGCTTTCCCCACATTGGGGTTTTCCCTGGCATTGCCTAAATTTCTGAGTTGAATGATTGTAGTTCATTATGTTTATTCCGCTACTAAAAAGCTTGGCAATGTGTATTTTTGCTTGTGGTATGTTTTGAGTGTGGTTATACATTTCAAAGTTCATTTAAGACAGTTATCTCTAGGTTGCTAAGTGTATGAAATAATTTTTATAAGTTGATTTTTTCATTTAAATTTCTACATGGTATCAGAGCTTGGGCTCTGACCAAGCTCTGAGTGACAGTGAACAGTGATATTTTTGGACAAAGTTGAAGGGGGGAAATTTGTTGTTTATTTTCCTTTGAATAGTGACAGGGAATATGGTTTCATACATTAGATTTGAGGATCGGTTGGATGGAATTTCCAACTATTTGCATTGGAAGGTCCGGATTGTCAATTTTCCGTAACCTAGCACACGATTGTTAATTCCAAGCAAAATTGATTTATTGAATCTCAATACAACTAGGTTCTTAACAAACATCAGCAAAATCATTAACAATGGAAACCATAAAACATTTGCACATGAAATTTAGGTAAAATCCCTCGAAAAACCCTCGCGGGAAAACCAGTTATGTGATGATTTTATTGTGATAAAATCAGGGCTCCTGTCCTGGGATAATGGACCTTCTGAGGAAATACAAATTAACAAATAGCCTAGGCCAAGATTTATCCTTCAATATTGTGGGTTTCTATCTTCCTTGTTTCCACTTTGCACCCTTTCCTCGGCCTCTGCCCCAAAACACCTGAGTGCCCACTCACTCTTTGTGTACCATCAAAATGTCTTCTCATCTCACCTTCGCTGCCTTTTATAATCTTGAGATTAGACCAAATCAAACCTTAAACCAAAACCCTAAATCTCCAAAGTGATTAAAGGCTGAGATCTAATCTCACCTTCACTTTAGATCTAGCGATCATGACTTAATCAAAGTTTAAGTTATTGATGCCATTAACTTAGGCATTTAACTTAATTAATAAAAGAACATTCAATTTAATTATTCAGCGCATAAAGTTAACTCCCTAAGCTCTATTGAGAGGTTACAAGGACGACTTCCACAGGCTAAACACTGAGCCTTTGTGGAAGTACCTTTCCGACACTACAAAATCAACACAAAAACCCCCATTGCACATTAGAACTTAAATACAATGGTCCTTAGTTGGTCTGTTGTAGGTCCACCTGATCATTTTTGGGGATAGACTTGAATTATTTTCACTTTAGAAGACATACAATTGCATACTTAGAGTGTATGATATCTTAGATGATTTAAGAGAAAAATGTTCTTTAATGTTTGGAATGAAGGCCAAAAATATTTACATAAATTTCTCCATTCAAATTACAGAATTTGCAATAATTTTTTGATGGAATGAACAATTAAAAGCCAAAGCCTTTACAGGCCCTTCAGATCCTTCGACACCTTCGTAACATTATCGAACTTGCCCAATGAATTAGCCATGGACGCGAAAATCAGCTTTGTAACCATAGCCATGGATCCTTTACTCTCATCCAAACCCTAAACATGAACCACACCAGGGTGCCTCAACCTAACCAGCTTGGTCGCATCAAGCCTAATTAAGTTGAGAAATGCATCATCCGCAGTTTCTGAAATCTCGACCCTCTGTCTAGCTTTTGAGACAACCTTCTTGTCCAATAACCATACACATACCAAGGGATATTACCCATGTGCGGGTCCTTTATTTCTCAAACGAGCCAATTAAAGTTTACACACTAACCCCGGTCTACCCAACCCGACCTGATCGACGAGCTCGTAGTCTTGTAGAGCCTTGGGTCTGGTCAATTCCTGTAGTATCGTCTACATCATTTTCTCTATTACTGTTTCAGTTTTTGCTAGAGATTGTGTTAGGCTCTTCATATTGAGTGTCATTTGATTCAATCGCATTTGTAGAAAAATAAATGATCTTCAATTTAAAAGATATCGATACAAGGAGGATCATATACGAGATCCATGCCCATCTGGTCTGGTCTGAATGAATATAGGACAATCCATGTGGAATTCAGAAATCAATTTTCATTCTTTTTTTTTGCGACAAGGGGAGAAGTATGAATCTCTTGGGTATAGAGAACAAAGTCGTAATTATGATGAACAAAGGCTATAGGTAACAAATCGGGTGCCTTTGTTGGTCTTAAACCAAACTGGGAATCAAAAGTTGATTGCAGATGGGATTAGATCCAAATTGAGATGGGGATGTATGTAAAGGGTTGGTGTGCAATCTGGACTAGGTGTTTGGGGAGCACACCTGGCAGCAGAAAGTGGAATACTAGAAACATCCTTTTCATTGTTTTGTGTGCCATGATATTGGTCATGTTCAATCACAATGCAAGAAATTTTCTCCCTTATTCAATCGTAAACCTAAAATATGGGCAAAAAAGGGATGAGAAGGTATGCTCTCTCCCCCTCCCTCTCACTGCCCCGCTCTTTTAAATTTTTTTTCTGCTACTCCTTCCCCTGCCCCCTCACCTCTTGTGCCTCGCTCCCAAGGTTTCTAAAATCCTGAGGTTCCCGGTACCCCCATAGGTTCCTTTCCTTCTCGAGAGGAACTTGGTGAGTCACAAGTGGCTTATGCGGAAGGAGAAGTTCTAAGAAAGAATTCTCCTCCAATTTCGTCTTTTGAGGTGTTAGCAAGACGATTGAAGCCTATCTTGAGTGAGATTATGTCGAAGGAGCAATCTGTCTTTCTACAACGCAGACAAATCAGTGATGTAGTCATAATAGCTCAGGAAGTTTTTCATTCTATGAAAAGATCAAAACAAAAGGTCGCCACTCTAAAGCTAGAACTATCAAAAGCATACAATAGGGTCGACTGGACCTTCTTGCGACTATTCCTCTTTCAGTGGTTAATTGGATAATTGGTTGCATACAATCAGAGTCTTTCGCGATCTTAATAAAATGGAGCGCCTTCAATGTTCTTCAAAGCTTCGAGGGGCCTAAGGCAAGGATGCCTATGTCCTCCTTTCTATTCCTCATCATAGCAGAGGCCCCAAGAAAAGTGATTATAGAAGCAAAGGAAGCAAGATCAATTAGGGGGATAAAGGCATCAAAAACGGAAATGATCACACATATTTTATTTGTGGATGATGTCTTCTACTATACCAAAGGCTCCTTATGAGACATTTTGACATTGAAAGGTGCACTCGATTAATTTTGCTCTACCACAGGCATGGAAGTTAATTTCAACAAATCATGCCTAATCCCCCCCCAGTGCTTGACATCAGAGAAGAGGCAAATTGGCAATATTTTTTCGGTTCCTATGTGAAATTTGGATGAGCCTTCAAATATATAGGGTTCCATCTCAAGCTAGATAACTATAGGTTTATATCAATTGTGGATGGCTAGTCAAAAAGGTCGAAGCTTGAGTATCAGTTTGGGTAAACAGACTTTTGTCCAGCGTAAGACGCCCAGTCCTGCTTTAGTCAATACTGAAAATTATTCCTATCTTCTAGACATCCATCGCAACAATTCCAAAAGGAATCCTTGCTAAGATACAAAAATTCAGTTTCTAATAGGCTCACAAAAATCGGGAGGGATCCCTTTGGCAAAATGGTCTACCATAGCATCACGCAAGGATCTTGGCAGATGGGGGATTAAGAACATCTATTTCTTTGTGCAAGCACTAATAGGAAGAAACCTCTGGAGATTAACTAAAGCAAACTCCCTATGGGCTAGACTTCTTTAATCGAAGTACTTTCCGAATTTATCTACGAAAGAGTGGTTTAGACAACCCCGAAAATCTGCCAAGGGATCCATAGTCTGGAAAACCCTGGTCTTGACCTTTCCACTGGTTGGCGACTGGACTATTTGGAAAATTAGCAAGATCAGGTAACAATTTTTCGTCTTTCAGATCTTCTCATCTAGGCCCTAAGATCGCAAAATATATACACTCTCAGCTATGAAAAAACCAAATACCCTCAATCAAGAGGTAGAGAGGGGTGGAAATCAGTAAGCTCCTTGGGTTTGGTTGGAGCTGAAGTTGAAGAATGGAACCAATTTATTGGTCTTATGGTTACCAATTTCATTTTTCTCATAGAGGAAGATCCAGATACCCTATGCTGGTCTAAAAACCCAAAATCGGGGGATTTCACAACAAAAATGGGATACAAAGTTTGGGCCGAATCTCATTTCGGAAGGGGACAAAAAATGGTGGTGGAGCCTAATCTAGAAGATGAGTGCTCCATTAAAGTGAAAAATAACATTGTGGTTGTCTCGGAACAACAAATTGTTAACTTGGGATAACAAAATAAAACGAGAATGGAATGGTCCCAATAAATGCCCTTTATGCAAGTCGCATGAAGAATCTATCTCACACATTTTTATTGATTGTGTCTATGCAGTTCAGGTAAAGAAGATAGTTCAAGAAAAGCTTATTATGAATTCATCCTGGAACAAACCCAGACTGTAGGATTGTCTTAATTATTGGATGAAAGACAAAGCAATCCAAAATTTAGCAGGGATTCCAAGCATTATGGTTAATAATCTGTGGTGGGATCGTAACTCCAACACCTTCAAGGAAAAGAATATCCCACTTGAAATAAAAACAGGCATCACGTTAAATCTTGCCAAAGAATTTAAGATCGAGCTAAAGACAAAGAATCCAAGGAACTTGTCCATGCCCACTCTTGATTATGAAAGACCTTGGGGTTATTTTGATGGGGCATGTCAAGGACACCCCCCTGTCTATGGAGTGGGAGTGGTAATGTTCCTTAATCACAAACACTACTTGTATATCAAATATGCCCTAGGTGCAGGAACAAAGAACAAGGTCGAGTTCACAGCATTATGTACGTTGTTGGAAGCAACAATAGAAAAGGACGTCAAGGAATTGCAAGTCATGGGCCACTAAAAACTAGTAATTGATTGGGCACAATAGAAGGTTACAATGTCAGATGCCAGTCTTGCTCCTCTACTACGCCACATTAAATTGGCATATCAATTTTCGAATATCTATCCTTCAATCATATCTTGTGGGAGTTAAATGGGAAAGTTGACGAACTTTCTAAGGAAGCCCTGTCTCTGCCTCCAAGGAATTTTGGTCTTTATGAATTCATAGATGGAGAAGAGATCAAGGCCATGCAATTCCTCGTTTAGAAAAAATCTGTGATGCATAGATAGATAGGAGATAGAATATGGACTAGTAAGGTCAAAGTGAGTAAAAGACAGAACCATTTTGTATGTAAAAAAAGGACAAAAATAAGCTTTTTGATTAGTAGTTAGCAATTTTTTTAGAATTTTTGGATGTATTAGAGGTCATCGAAAGGGACTAGAACATGTATATCCACCTCCCATGAATATAAGAGGTTTTTTTTCTTCTAAAAAAAATTGGAAATCTCAATTACCTTCCTTTACCCATATTGTCTCTAAATTTAAACAAACATACATGATATAATTATGAAGCAGCAAATGAGTTAAATTAAAATAGCATGCAACCATAAAATTATGTAGCAGAAAACAAGTAAATTCTCCCATACATACCTCCATCTTTCCCCACCATACATGTGGAATATGCATAAGTCGTGAACAGAAAATATTGGTTGTTAAGATCTACCTTAATTTTCCCACCAATTGAACCCAAAACAAAAACTACTCACAAATATAAGAAAAATAGATGAAAAAAGAAAAAAAAATGCTAAACCGCAATATTAGTATGGCCATGCTCACTAAAGAAAAAAATAACACCCATGGAAATAGAAAAACAACAATGGAAACGATAGCAAAAGAGAACATAAAAAACAAAAAGAAAACAAACAAAGAGAAATAACAAACACAAACTCCACTCTGTAACCCCAGAAAGCATCCATGGCCAACCAAGGTCACCCTGTACACCAAAAAAATAAATAAGTATTAGATAGAGACCAAAAAATCTAATCATAAATATTAAATATGAAACAAAGACTAAAATAGTTGATGAAAAATCTTAAACAGGGACCATAAATCTTATGAGTAATATTATGCAAACAAAAAAAATCATAGGAGAGAGTAAAACCATTATATTTGAAACGAGGGCGATTTCGTAGCAGATCATACATGGAATTTGCACCATAAGAGAGATCAGCTTTGCCTCTGCCTCTGCAGAATATACTACAATCTCACATAGAAATCAATAGTTTTTATTAGTGAACAACCACATTGTTTTCCATTCATTGTATTGCACTCAACCAATAAATAAATGACAAATAATGTAAGATGATTTAACAAGCATACATGGAACCATACATCATCCACCTTAGCTTTCACCTTCACCCACTGCACTTGTGGAATCTACATCAGCCCTATATCCAAAAAAATATGGGTTGTTAGAACAAACCTTAATTTCCACAACCACTGAGCCCAAAAAACCAAAGCATAAAACATTAAATAGACACCAAAAAAATTCATGGAAAATCTTAAAAAGGCACCAAAAATCTGAGGAGATATATTAAACAAATACTAAAATATATTATGAGAAACCTTAAGCAAAGGCCAAAAATCTTATCTAAAATTAAATACATCTTATGGAAAGACCAAAATTCGCAAATCCTAAATAGAAAATGAGGGAGAAGAAGCATTCTATTTGAAAAGAGTATGACATCATCACAGAGCATACATGGGTTTTGCACCAAAAGAGAACTCACCATTTGCCTTTATGTTTACTCACTCACCCACATCTCTCTCACACAAAGACATTTCACAGGTTTCTTCAGTAGTCCTACACCTTCCTTTACCTACACTAGATTGCCTTGAAATTTAAACAAACACATGATATAATGATGCAACAACAAATGAGTTAAGTTCAACCAGCATGAAATCATGCATACCTCTTATTGCTTAGCCTTCTCCTTACCCATTGTACCTGTGAAAACTACATCATTTCTAAAACCACAATATAGTTCGTTATTGAGAAATGTAGAACTCACCCTCCACCTATGTACCTGCACTTTGTTACATTGTCACATGTCTCTCCCAGAAAAGGATATTTCAACTATGTCATCAATGCTTTTCCACCTTCCTTTACCCCCTTTTTCCTCATCCTTCCTTTACCTACATTGCATTGCACTAATAATATAAGATGTCTTTAATTTAAATGAACACACATGGAACCATAGCCCCCTTTACCTTACCACCCCCTAAACCCAACAACAATAAAAACAAAAAAATCTTAAATAGAGATTGAAAAATCTTATGAGATATATTAAAAAAACACTAAAAGATATTAGAAAAAATATTAAATAGAGAACAATAATCATATGTAGAAGTACACCATATGCAGAGACCAAAAAGCATAAACCATGTATAAGTAAGAAGAGAGGAGAACCATTGTATTTAAATGAGGAAGATTCCATAGATGAACATACATGGTCCTTGCACAAGAGCATAACTCATCTTCTACCTTTACGTCTGCTTTATAGATCCACATGTCTCTCACACAAAGTTATCCAATGGTTTCATTAACACTCCTTCATCTTCCTATGCATTCACTCGAAAGTTAAACAAAAACACATGATATAATTATGACGTAGTGAATGAGTTAAATTAAAAATGCATGGAACCATAAAATTATGTTGCAATAAACAAATAAATTCCCCCATACATACCTCCTTTGTCTTGCCCACTACACATGTGGAATCTACATCATCCCTAATCCCACAATATGGGCCATTAGTGATTTCCTTATTTTCCTCACCCATGGTACCCAAAAAAAAAAACTACGAACAACAATAAGAGAAAAAGAAAAGGAAAGCAAGAAAACAAAATACCAAACCACAAATTAGCATGGCCATGCTCACAAAATACCAAAAAAATACAATTATGAAACCAAAAAATATTATGAAAAATATTAAATACACATCAAATATCTTATTAGAAATATTAAGTACACACCAAATATCTTATGAGAAATATGAAACAAAGAACAAAATATATTATGAGGAATCTTAAACAAATACTAAAAATCGTATGGCTAATCTTATACACAAGTAAGTGCATCTAATGCAAACACCAAAGATCATAAATCCTACATAGATAGAGGGAGAAGAAACATTGTATTTGAAATGAGGAGGATTTCATAGCAGAACACGTGGATTTTGCACCAAAAGAAAACTCACCTCTGCCTCTACAGTCTCCTACGGCACTCACACTCTACCTCCACCTCTATCATTACACTCTAGTACACTGCCCCCACATCTCTCACACACAAGGATATTTCAACGGTGTCACTTGTGCTCCATCTTATTTTACCTACATTGCATTTCATTAAATAAATAAAATAAATGACAAATAATATAATAAGCCTCTAATTTAAAAGTCATGCATGGAACCAAACATATGTCCTCCTTAACTTGTACCTTCACTTATTTCGTGCTCTACGTCCACCTCTATCACTACACTGCTACAATGCCCCCACATATTTCTCACACAAGGATATTTCAACAGTGTCACTTGTGCTCCTCCATCTTATTTTACCTTATGAGCATATTCGAGACAACAATGGGTGCCTCGTCCACCAGGTTTTGATGTCCATCCTGCTCTTTGTTGATGACTTAGTCCTCCTAGCCTCATCTCCAAAGGGGTTACAGAGACAATTGGATGCCTTAGCTCTCTTATGCAACCTTCGACAGTTGACGATCAACCTAGGTAAAACCAAGGTTATTATCTTCAACAGGTTGAAGAAGACCTCATACCTTCATTTCTTCATCAGTGGAGAGGAGATCGAGATCACCAGCACCTACACATACTTTGTAGTGCAATTCTCAGGACCCCGCTTCAATTTGCGATCGACCCTCCAACCTCGAATCTACAAGGGCAATGGATCCTTAGTCCTTCTCAAGAGACAGTGCTTCTGTCACCATTTTTAGGACATCTCATCCTTCACAGACTCCCTTATTCGGCCCATTATACTCTATGGTTCAGAGATTTGGGGGCTTCTTTACTTGAGTCTAATTGGGCCTCAAGTAAGAGAGTCCAAACCCTTCTCCTCTGGCACATCATTAGATGCAAGAAAACAGTCCCTCAACACATCATCCTAGCAAAGTTTGGGGCCCAACCCTTCCAACTTCAGACTGGTCTCTTTTCTATATTGCATCTGAAGCTTCGCTGACTTAGTGAAGGGGTGAGATTTTACCCATACTTGAACTATTGTTCTTCAAAGACCATTTCCCTCTCTATCCCTTTGAGCGGGGCTTGAGGTTTGTTCATGGATGTTTCAAATCTTTTAGAGTCCATGGGCATTCATATGGATGCACTTGGCCACCTCCTACCTACCAAACAGAAGTTGAATATGATCATCAAGGATGACATTTACATTTACACGTGGTTTATCCAAATCACTTAGGTTAACCCTCATGGTAGGTTACACCCAAAACTGGCCTTCTACATTGAACACTTCTTAGAGCTTAGAGATGGGCTCATTGTTCGACCATAGTATACCCTTCGTCATTGGGTGCAAGCTCTCCGCATTCCCCTTGGCTAGTTCAAAGTGGATTCTCATAGACTTCAAATAGAGACTATGCCAACGATCGATCGATTAGATAGGATCTGTAGACTATGCCAACGATATGAGGTCGAAACTGAGGAGCACTTCATCTTTTACTACCACGTCTATTATGAGGTCAGGGGGAGGTTCCATTTCCTATTCAAGGGGATTCAGACCCTCACTGGCTTCTTCAAATATTCTAACCAGAGGCGCTTAGCCTTATACATGTAGGAGGATCTCAGGCTCCGAGCCCACATTCCTCAACCTCCTACTAGACCAAACTCTATTCAGTGGATCACTTCCTTCTTCACGATGCTACCCTCAATAAGGGACATTAGGAGACAGACCGATATCATCTTGACTCCAAACGACAGGTCAGTGCAGACCCGTGGGACCTTCCCCCATCCCACAAGATTTCAACTACATGACCAAATCAGAGCCCTCCCGAGGAGACGAATGAGATCCCCTAGGCCTCAGAAGTGAACTACCTCTTCCAGATAGCAATGCAGTAGACGATCTAGGCATCCCACCAAGTCTCCCTCTAGACATCATACTATACTCAACTTCATTCAACCTCAAATGGTAGGAGAGATGGGCCTATTCCATGCTAGACCTATCTCATTACTTTTAGTTCTTCTTGTTCCCGGATATTCTCCTCATATACATCTCCACTTCACATCAGGATTTTGGGCTTGGGGTCGAGGGTTGTTCATGCTTTAGCTTAGATCTCACTCTCTACTCTACCTTACTTTACTTTCTGCATCTTGCCTTTTATAGGATACCTTTTGGTACTCTTGTTTAGTAAAAACATCATTGTACACAATGGTCCCTTTGACCTACTTTTGTGGTCATTAGTTGAACATTAATAAATTATCTATCTATCTCACTTCCATCTCATTCATAAAAAAATAATCCCCTGCTCATGTTTGACTTATCAAATGTCATACTACAATGTCTAGTCAAGCAAGTGGAAAAAATAATGTAATCCTAAGTCAGATAAAGCCCAAAAGGCTAGAGGTGAAGAACACGAAATATAAAAACAAAAATAACAAGGCTAGAGCTATGTCACCTCATTAAAAAGGCCTACACCCCCAAGTCCTATGCTGAAAATGCATATCTAAAGAAAAGGCCTAGAAAAATGAAAGAAAAATGTAGAAGAGGAAATAAATAAAGTGTTGAGGTGGCAACTCTAAGTAGAAGCGCTCCCTCTTAGAAGGCTTACATACACAAATAATGAAGATTCCTAGCTCTTGAAAGCTAGTTGGACCAGTAAAAGGGACCTTTACCATCATATATGGTTTTGAGGTTCATTACATGACATTCCTCTTCTCTTCCCATAATTTATCCGTCATTTTCACCTAGCTTTAACCTTGTGATCTAGGAAATACCTTTTGTCCTAGGAATTGTCGCATGTAAAAGGGGTAAGTCTGTCTTCCCATGTTAAAACTTAGGAAATTTGTATAAATTAACTTGTGTTTTGAAGTTGTTAGAAGAAAATGCTTGGTGTGCATCACCTAATAACGTGTAAAGAAATTAGACCCACCACTATAAGGGGGGTCTTGTATTGGGAACCATGTACCATGCCTCGAGATATGTCACACTACAATAAGATATATAATGTTGCATTGGGATCCATGTACCCATATTTGGTCGTATCTACCGACATTGGGATCTATGACATTTGCCTTGGGATCAGTGTACCTCATTGGGATACATGTCACTACTTTGGGATACGTGGCAATGCATTGAGCAATGACAAGGATGCCACATCATCATAGTTTCCACGTGGACTGCTTTAGGAGGGCACTCTTGCTTAGTTGGATGATATGTTAGCCCACACGTCTGCTTCATTTTCTCACATGGACCACAAGTGGGGGATTGTTGAGGTAGTTGAAGACATGGACCAATTTATTATAGGTTGTTACAAAGATGGACCAGTCAATTAGAGTTAGTTACAAGTATTTGAGAAGGTTATTGCCTCATGGACCATTCACATGTGATGAGGCACCTCATTTTGGGGTACACATGCCTTCTTCTAATAGGGTGCACCTTGTCTTAAGTTTTTACTATTCTTATTAGGTTATTTCCAAATTTCATGAGAATTCAATGCATTTCCAAAACAACAGTGTAAAGAGGATCATTGAAAGAAACACAATCACAAGGTACGCAACATTTTATCCTAGGAAACCCTCATGGGGGAGAAAACCCAACAAAACTTCCTCAATAATAGATTGCCAATACAATGCCAAGACTTAGACCAAAACATCAAAGATAGACCAAGGCCAAGCATGCGTCTCTCTTCTCCTTCGTTGGACTTCTTCTTTCAACTGCAACTTCCTTCAAGATATGCGCACTAGATGAGTGAGTGAGTGTGTTCAAATGAGACACCATCCTCACATATAAATACAAGTTGAGGTGGCATTAGGGGTCTCTTTACTTGGTGGAGCCGACTTCTCCTAGAAGTGGTTAAAACCACTTTATTAATTACTAGGGGCTGACTTTACAAATACCACCATTCAAATATAGTTTGATCAATCCACAAAAGGGGATTTGATCTTATACAAGACCCGACTTAATCAATCTGCAAAAGGGGATTTGATTTATACAATAATAACTCAAATATAATTAGAATATTCTTCAAAGTTACAGTATTTCAACACTCCCCCTTAACAAGAACGGTATTCTATTGACATGACTCAATCCATCATCATCAAGAGAAGGAGAAGGCATCATCATCATCGACATCTGGAACACTGACTGGCACATCTAAAAATCATCGAAAGTTTTTCTCATCATCAATATCATCATTGTTTACAGCATGGAGCTAGAGTAACATCATCATCGTGAAGCTAAAACATCAACACATCAACATCAATAGCACGAAGTTGGAATAACAACATCATCAACAGCACAAAGAAGAAACAACATCATCAACAGCACGAAGTTGGAACAACATCATCAACATGTGGCAACAGAATGAGGCAGGTGCATCAACAACAACATTTGTGGTACTCTGATAGACCATCCCTAACGAACCTTCGAGATATTCCCAAGAATCATAATATTCCCTAGGATATAAAATCCTAACAAGCTACCATGTGGTACTCTAACAAACCCTCCTTACCAGACCTTCGAGATCTGCCTAGGAATCATAAGATTCCCTAGGATATAAAATCCTAATTGAGCTACCACTAATGACCACAATTGGCATATACATGCACAGGTACTCTGATAGACCGACCTTATCGGACCTTCGGGATCTGCCCAAGAATCATAAGATTCCCTAGGATATAAAATCCTAACGGAGCGACCCATTGTTAGTCAGGATACCATAGTATCATTAGCATCACTCCCCCTTTCGAGGGAGGTCCTTTCGGACTACACCAAGCTTGTCTTGGAAGTACTCAAACTTCACATGAGACAGAGGCTTGGTCAATGCATATACAACCTACTCATTTGTGCCAACATATTGGAGATTTACAGCTCCCCTCTGCACCATATCACAAATGTAGTGGTACCATATTTCTATGTGCTTCGACTTATCATGGAACATTGGGTTCTTTGTCATCTTTATACAACTCCGGTTATCACATAGAATCACAGTGGATTCCATCTCCAGATCGAACAGACATGTAAACAACTTTCGAAGCCATATGGCTTCACAACTGGCGGAACATGCTACAATGTATTCTATTTCTGTCGTGTTGAGAGAAATACTGAATTGCTTCATGCTTTGCCATGAAGTCATGGCTGACCCCAAACTGAAACAACATCCTGAAGTGTTATTTTTGTCTGAAGCACTTCCAGCCCAATCTGAATTAGTATAACCATATAGTTTGAAGTCATAATCTCTAGTATAACAGAGACCATAATCCAACGTACCCTTAAGGTATCTCATCACATGCTTTGCAACTACAAGATGAACACGTCTGGGCTCCACCAGATACTGACTCAAGGTGTTCACATCAAAGCATATATTTGGCCTGGTATTCATCAGATACATCAACGAACCAATAATTTTTCTGTATAGAGTAGCATCAACAACTTTGACAAAGTATCAACCAAGAGCTTCAAATTCGTTTCCATGTGTGTGGTCATGGCTTTACATTCCAACATGTCAAATCTCTTCAGTATTTCAACTACATACTTCCCTTGGTTAAGGGAGATCTTTTCTGGTCTCTGCCAAACCTCAAGACCTAAGAAATAATGCATCGGGGCTAGGTCTTTCATCTCAAATTTAGCAGCAAGCTTCTTCTTACTATCTATGATGAGTTTTTCTTCTTCTGTCAAAAATAAATCATCCACATATAGTAGCAATATAACTGGCTCATCATTCATAACCTTTAAGTAAAGGTTAGGATCAGCTTTACTCTTTGTAAATCCCAAGCTAGTCAAGAAACTATCAATTCTACCATACCAATCTCTAGGAGCTTGCTTCAACCCATACAGATCTTTCTTCAACCTGCAGACATGAGTCTTTCTATCTTCAACTTCAAACCCTTGTGGTTGTTCTATATACACTTCTTCTTCGATAACACCATTTAAGAAAGTTGTTTTCACATCCATCTAGTGCAACTTCCACTTCATTTTGGCTGCAAGAGCTATGATGGTTCTGATAGAAGTGTATCTAGCTATAGGAGTAAATGTTTATTCATAGTTAATACCTTTATTTTGAGAAAATCCACGAGCCACGAATACTAGCTTATGTTTTTCAATACTTCTGTCTGTTGCATGTTTTATTTTGTATATCCGCTTAGAAGATACCACATCTTTGTTCTTTGGTTTGGGAACTACTTACATCATTCTTCATAATGGATTGGTATTCTTCTATCATGGCGTCCATCCATTCTTTCTTATGAACAACCTCTTCAAATCAAGTAGGTTCCTTTTCTACGAGATCACACATCAAGGCCATATAGCTGGAGAATGGCTTAAGCTTCTTGCTTTGTCTCATGATTCCTTATGAGGCACCATACTACATCTTGAATAAGTTCTTTAGCCCAAGTTGGCTTTCTCTTGTGAGAGATTGTCATACGAGGAGGTTCTTGAGATTTTATCATATCATGATCTTCTAGAATCTCATCATCAGGGGTAACTGCAACTTCCTTTACGGGTTATGCAACTCTGGGAGCTACAGGTTCTTCTTCATATACTTCTTCAAGTTGGCATTTTCTTGATCTCTTGAGTGTTGCATCTTCATCAAAGGTTACATCTCTGTTGATCTAAATATGATGGTATCCTGGTATGTAGATTCTGAAGGACTTAGAGACCTCACAGTACCCAACAAATATTGCCTTCTTTCCTGAAGGATCCAACTTAGTTCTCTTTTCTTTCAGAATGTGTACAAACACTGGACAACCAAGTATTTTTAGATGGCTTACTTCTGGCTTCTTTCCGGTGAACATTTCTTCGGGGGTTTTGAATCCAAGTGCAGTATGGGATAATCTATTCTATACATATATTGATGTTCTTGTTGCTTCAACCCATAAGTGCATTGGAAGATATTTGTAATGATCCCAAGCCATTATGCAAGGATCATCACGGTTTTGGTGTCTTTTAAAACTTTTTATGGTTGTGGTATTTCGTCAAACACTTTGCTGAAATACTTGTTTAGGTGTCTTTACTTGTTGAATGGCCTCTTGATTTTAGCCTTAGGGTTTACTGATGTGTTTATATGAATGTTTGCAGCAAATAACAAGAAGAGACAACCATGGAACATACCTCAACCATATGCAATATGATAGACAATCCAAAACATTTCAAATCTGCTTTTATTCATAAGATAGAAGAACCAGCTACAATGGAGATGTCGATATGGAATGCTCAACAGATGGCTCCAAGATAGAAGTATGAGCTGCTACAAAAAGATCTCGGCAATACAAAATAAGCCTCCAAAGGCTGGATACACAATGAAGACTGAATACAAGTGGATCTGGGTCGTACGAATGCTAAACCCCCAAGCTGGAAGGTGCCACACCCTACTGGGTAGCTAAAGCTCCTCAACAATTCGGCCCTGCTATCAAGGGTGTCCAATAACCTCAATAAATATGCCAAATACTAGATCAGGTGATGGCAAGAACAACCCAGATGTCTGAATCTCCAAGATCCCTCTCAAACCCTATGGATCTGAACCTCCTCCACTGAATGGTGCACCCCCCTGGATGCCTGAAACCCTAGATAAATCAGTCTCCCTCCTAGGGACCTCCAATGGCTCCACAAACCGACTAGAATGATAGATCGGGACATTGCAGTGAAAACCCAAGTGCTCAAATCAACAAAATACTTGCTAGACCCTTGGATCTAGCTATCCTCCAAATAATGGTGTGCCCTCCTCTTGGGAAATCATCCCACTCTCAATACAAATAAACCTGCCACCAAAATGCCTCCAGAAACCACCAACAATGATGCTAAGACACCTGCAAGGAAAACCCAGTACCTGGAATCCTCAAAATCACTTCTCCTCAGCTAGGACGAATCCTCCCCCAATGGATGGTGCGCCCCTCTTGCTGGAAACCCTAACTGGTGCGCCCTCTCTCTCTAAGCCCCTGCAACTGATGTAGAATCCACCTGCAACTAAGTATATATGAAACTATAATGGTGTGCGAGAGTATTTCATCTCCGAGGCCAAGCTTGGGACAAGGTAGGTGGAATCTTTCACCACCGAATCGTCCTCTAGGGTTTGTTAAGTCAAAACCCTCAAATCACTAGCTAAAGCCAGATATCAAAAGATAATCATACATGAATGAATGAGAAGAGGCCCTTGCCTTTCCTTTATACTTTTTGGCTCACCTTGTCCCTCCAAAGTGACTTTCATTTTATTAATATTTAATTAATTAATTAATTAAATCACTTTAATTAATTAATTAACCTTTTTACCTCTGAAAAGCTCCTTATCTCTCCTTGTGGCTTCCCTGGCCACTGAAAGTCACTTCTAGCCATCCCATCTTGTAGTGTTTCTCCTCCCGATTCCAATGAGATATTACACTGAGAGGTTCCACCAAGTAATGTGCCCAAAATGACCTCTTCAGTGAATTGAATTGACTTATAGCTCAAAATACTCAAAATCATGGAAATCATCATAATGCAACGGAACAAAAGCCAACCTGTGCGGAATGGCTCATAATGATGAGATATGAAGAGAAATACAAGTTGTACCACACAATGCCTCTCAATAATCCTTGTACTCGCTATAACACCCATCTGGCTACTCTGGTCATCATAAGCCTCTGCACGGTGATGATGTCCCAAAGTGGGGACATTACAATATTGATCATGAATCATAGTCTTTAATGCTTCCATAATCGTTCTATTCTTTATTTCTACTACACCATTTTGTTGAGGATTATAGGGAGTGGTGAGCTCCCTCTTAATCCTGACATCTCTGCAAAATTTTCCAAATTCTTTTGAAGTGTACTCTCCTCCATTGTTTGACTTGAGTATCTTGATTTTTCTTTCGGAGAGATTTTCTACCAAGGATTTGATTTCCTTGAACTTTCCAAGTACTTCATCTTTTGACTTCAAGAAATAAACCCAAGTCTTACAAGAGTAATTATCAATAAATGATACATAGTATACATACCCGCTTAGAGAGGTTGATGGCATTGGACCACATACATCTAAGTAGACTAGTTCCAAAATTACTTCTGCTTTACGGGCGCTCTTTGGGAAAGGATTCTTTGTGTTCTTTCCTTGTGCACATCCCTAGCATACACCTTCATGATCAACCTTTAGTTCTGGTAAACCTGTAACGACCTTGCTCACATATTGTAAGGCTTTGTAGTTGATGTGAGCTAGCCTTCTATGCCAAATTTCACAAGGACTTTCAATAGAGTGAGCCAAGGCTAGATCTGAGTGACCTTTTAACTCGTACAAACCACCTTCTTCTATTCCAATAACAACTGCATCTTCTATAGTTTTTCCTTTAGACCACACAAGAACTTCACCATCTACAAATGCAACTATGAAACCTTTCTTATCTAGAGCTGAAATAGAAAGTAAGTTCTTTTTCAAACCTGGTACATATAGCACATCCTTCATTCTCATCGGAGTTCCTAAATCAAGTTTGTAGGTGGCTTCTTCCATTCCTTTGATTGGGTACTGATAATCATCTCCAAGTGAAAATTTCTAGGGGGAGTCATTTTCTATAAGGCTAGAGAGAGTGTTCTTCTTGTTGAAATTTGGGTACGATGGAAAGTGGTCCCCATGTGCTTATGACTCTCTAAGCACAAAGGGGGAAGACTATTACCCTTGTACTTTCCTTTATGATTCTAATTTCACTTTGACTTAAGAGATTTAAGTCAAAAGTGAAATATGTCACTTAAGTCATAAAGTGACAATTAATTCACAATGTGGGTGAATTAATAGACATAAAGCAACTAAGGAAAGTGGGTTTCCTTAGTGAGATTTTTGGATGAGATTTCACCCATTGATTAGACTTGGCTAGATCTAATCTAGGCCATTGATCTATTAGGGCTTGGCCAAAGGAGGCTAAAGTAGGGAAAAGTGTATTTTTGATATTCATTCTTCACTTGCGAGTTTTGAAGAACAGGAGGGATGCATTTCTCAAGGAGAGGAAGGGTGCACTTGATGAGGGTTTGAGTAGAAACCCTTGAGAGCTTGAGGAGAAAGATCTTGTTAGATTGAGCTTGCATGGAGAGGTTATCCATGGAGGTTTATCATTCATTACTTGGAGGGCGCATGCTACTTGGAGGAGGGGCGCATTTACTAGAGGAGGCGCATTGATAGCCATGGAAAGGAGCCAAGCCAAAATCGATTGATAGCCATGGAAAGGAGCCAAGCCAATAGACCCCCACATAGGCCTAATGATAAATGGCCAAGAAGACCTCCCCATAATGATAAAAGACCTCCTCAACATGATCAAAGGCCACATAATCCTTTTGAGTCCACCAACTTGGTAGAGCATCAAGCTATACCCTATTGTAGACCTTCTGGTGAATTTCATGAGGAATCCACTTGTCCAATTTTTCTTGAAGATTGTTATAATGACTATGGAAATGAACAAATAAATATGTGTGGTAGAAGTTACTATGGGGGGATGTATGATTGGATGAATAATTATGATCATGGAAGTTATGGAAACTTCATGAGTGGTAATGTTGATAGAGCAACAGAAAAGTATGGGCCTAAGCCCACACCCCAACAAATTGCAGAAATGACTAAGTATAAAGGCTTTGCATACCAAAGGAATGGAAATAAGGATAAAGGTCAAACTAGTGTTCCCAAGGTGCCTCCAAGTGTTCCTAAGTCTAGTGAACCTATTAATATGGATTTGAATATTGACTTAGGAGGTTGGTTGAAT
>ML801029.1:213003-223254 GCA_009831015.1 Picea engelmannii
TGGATAATGAACCAGTAATCTTACTACTGTATGTGGATGACTTATTCTTAACTGGAGAAGAAAAGCTCATCGTTGAATGTAAAAAGAGACTTGCCGCAGAATTTGAAATGAAAGACCTTGGCCTAATGCATTACTTCTTAGGCATTGAGGTATGGCAGAGTCCAGAAAGGATCTTCCTTAACCAAGGGAAGTACACAGTCGAAATCTTAAAGAGATTCGACATGCTAGAATGTAAGTCCATGAATACACCCATGGAAACGAAGCTGAAGCTGTTGGTCGATACTTCGTCAGATTTGATTGATGCCACACTGTACACATAGATTATTGGATCACTGATGTACCTGACGAACACCAAACTAGACATTTGTTTTGCAGTGAACACCTTGAGTCAGTTTCTGGTAGAGCCCAGACGTGTTCACCTAGTGGCTGCAAAACATGTGATGAGGTACCTTAAAGGTAAAATAGATTATGGTCTTAGCTATGATGGAGATCATAAATTCACATTGAGTGGATACACTGATGCAGATTGGGCAGGAAGCATTGCTGATAGAAAAAGCACTTCCAGATGATGTTTCAGTTTGGGATCAACCATGATCTCGTGGCAGAGTAGGAAGCAATCCAGTATTTCTTTCAGTACAGCGGAAGCAGAGTACATTGCCGCATGTTCTGCTAGCTGTGAAGCTATATGGCTTCGAAAGTTGTTGAACGATCTATTTGACCTAGAGATGGAAGCAACCACGATCCTATGTGACAACCAGAGCTGCATAAAGATGAAAGAAAATCATGTATTCCATGACAGGTTGAAGCACATAGAGATTCGCTATCATTACATCCATGACATGGTGCAGAGAGGAGCTTTGAAGCTCCTGTATATTAGCATGGATGAACAGGTTGTTGATGTGTTGACCAAACCTCTATCTTGTGTAAAGTTTGAACACTTTAGAGATAAGCTTGGTATAGTCTGAAAGGAACCTCCCTGAAAGGGGGAGTATATATGATTCCTTGCTTCTGACCTCATCGTTAGACGTAAAGCAAGATGATTCCTTGCTTCTAACCTCGTTGTTAGATGTAAATCAAGATGATGTGTGATTCCTTGCTTCTGACCTCGTTGTTAGACGTAAAGCAAGATGATTCCTTTCTTCTGACCTCGCTGTTAGATGTAAATCAAGATGATTCCTTGCTTCCGACCTCGTTGTTAGACGTAAAGCAAGATGATAATGTGTTCCTTGCTTCTGACCTAGTTGTTAGACGTAAAGCAAGATGATTCCTTGCTTTTGACCTCATTGTTAGACATAAAGCAAGATGATGATGTGTTCCTTGCTTCTGACCTAGTTGTTAGACGTAAAGCAAGATGATTCCTTTCTTCTGACCTTGTTGTTAAACATAAAGCAAGATGATGATGTGTTCCTTGCTTCTGACCTAGTTGTTAGACATAAAGCAAGATGATTCCTTGCTTCTGACCTCGTTGTTAGACGTAAAGCAAGATGATGATGTGTTCCTTTCTTCTGACCTAGTTGTTAGACGTAAAGCAAGATGATTCCTTGCTTCTAACCCAGTTGTTAGACGTAAAGCAAGATTATGTATACCTTGCTTCTAACCTAGTTGTTAGACATAAAGCAAGATGTGACTGACACTGAGCTACCAACCTAACAGCTGTGACATTGAACCAGTGTAGTACTGTGATGTGCCAACCTAGTGCTGTGATGAGGTATCATTTTTACTGATACATATGGATGCAAACGATGATGGAATTCTTTCAAGAATGACGATGTTGTTGATGAAGAAAACTTCTGATGACTCGTAAATATGCCAGCCAATGTTCCAATATGATATTGATGATACTGTCCTCCTGATGCCACTGATGATGCAGACCTCTCTCATCTGATGTTGTTGAAGAATACCCCTCTTGTTAAGGGGGAATGTTGAAATAATGTAACTATAAAGAGTATTCTTATTATTATTGATATATTATTTATAGGATCAATCCCCATTCTGGATTGATCATGTCGGTAATTGTATTAGGACCAAATCCCTTTTGCGGATTGGTCAACAGACAATTGTAATAAGCAGAATAAGAAGTCGGCCCCAGCAATTATTATTGAGACCCAGAAATATAATAAAGGTGGGTTTACCCACCTAGAGTGAGAAGTTGGCCCTGCCAGTGAAGACACTTCACACGTGCCAAACTTGTATATATAGAGAGGCTAGTGCTTCACTTTATCACACAACACACTTGCTCATTTCTAAGAGGCAAGTTGCAACTTACCAGTTGAAGAGAGGGAGAAGAGTGACGTATCTTTTGGAGAGGACTATCTGTATTGGTTTGAGTTATCTCTTGACATTGTATTGGAAATTTATGATAAGGAAGGTTTTGTTGAGTTTTCTTCCCCTAGAGGGTTTCCCAGGATAAATGTTGTGTCTCTTATGAATGTGTATTTCTCAGTGATCTTGTTCTTATGTTGCTCTTATCTTATTGAAATGAAAATAAGTATAATAATGGCATAAAACATTAACAGAGGGGAACTTACTTTCATGGAGGGAGACATTCAATTTTTGGCCTTGTTTATTTAGTGGGGAGCTTTCATATCTGAAGGAGGGCGCATCATCAGTGCGGAGCACTTTCACCTGTCAGATTGCAGTGAGGTTTGTTTCAAAGGGAGGCTACTCATCATTGCATGATTACTGTGGAGGGATTTCCACATCAAAGCTTCCAGTTGGCATCTGTAGTAGTTTTGGTGGATCTGGAAGCATTTATGAGGGGCGCTCTTGCTTTATTTGGACTTGTTCTTCAGCTTGAGACAAGCTGCTATTGTAACAGGTTCATCTATATTTTGTACTTGATGTATTCCACCATCTATTTCTCCATTATATAGACATATATTCCAAATTGGTTTTCCCCAGGGGGGGTTTATCCAGGGTCATGTTAACCAAAAATACCCGTGTCAAATTTATGCATGCTTAGAAGTGTAGATCAGCATTTTAAAGTTCAAGATCTAGAGGTAGTGTTATGTGTTTTAGTTATGTTGCATGTGCTAAAATTGAGTAAAGAAAAGTTAAAACACTTGCAAGGGCACCTTAAAAGAGCACTTAGCCATCAAAACATTGAGCAGAAAGTTGGATGATTGTTTGTTGTCCTAAAACAACAAAAGAAGACAGCCATACAGTTGAAAATTAGATCCATACTAAGGTCAAGTACAGACCTTAGGTGGCAGCCTCATAGGACCTCAGAAAATCTACACTTCTAACCTGTCATGTTCTTAGAGGCACCACTATCTATCAGCCAAGTATCCTCTCCAGGTGTTACAGATCCTAAAAGAGCAGAAAACAAAACATATTCTTCAATCTCTTCTTTAGCTAACTTCTTAGGTGGATCATCATATTCAGTTGCATGGGCATGATGTCTTTTGTTATTTCTCTTCTTGTATTCTTCCCTTCTGGGAGGAAAATTCTTAGCAATGTGTCCCATCTTATCACAATGATAACATTGGTAAGAGGAGAAATCTTTTCCCTTTCTTTGACCCTTATGATATTTCTGGAATCTCTTTGGAGAGTGAGACTCTTTATGAAAGTGAGTCTCCTTTTGAAAATGATACTTTCCCTTTCCACCCTTATCATGAGCAGCTAGGGCTTGATCTACATCTCTTAATAGAACGGCTTCTCAATTAGCCACTCTTGCTTCTTTTTGAACACATTCTTCCCATAAACTATCAAATTGGAGTTTCTATTTTCTTGCACAAATAGTTTGGATGAAGGCATCCCAAGGTCTTGTGAGACCATTAATAGTTGTCATCATGAGTTCATATTCATCTAAGTTGTCTCCAATTGCCTCTAATTGTTCCTTGAATTGAGAAACCCTAGAGAAATAGTCTTGAATTGTTTCTCCTTTTTGCATCTTTGTATTCTTGAGTTGGGTTCTCAAGTTCATCTTCCAGTAGATGTTCCTTCCTTCATACATTCTGGTTAGGGCATCAAACATATATTTTGGAGTATTCTTAGAAGACACTTGAAGGATCAAGTGGTCTTTAATGGAATCTGCAAATATTCTTTTAGCCTTAATCATATCCTTCTTATACTTCTCTTTGGCTGCATTTTCTTTGGGTTCTGGTACATTTTCTTTTATGAATTTTGCAAGGTCATTCTCTTCAAGAATGAGTCCAATTTTTTACTTCCAGGCACAAAAAATTTCCACACCTTCTAACTTGTCAACAAGCTTGGTGCTTGCAGACATCTTGACCTGGAGCTAAGAAAATGACCAGAAAATGAAAGTGCTCAAAAAATGAAACTGAGCTTACAAGGAGATGTGATAGGCTGAGGCGAGTTTACTGGAGAAAACAGTTTCAAAAAATTCCAAGTTTTACCCCTTGAAATTGACCTGCGCAACTCTGAATCGATACTTTTGGTACTGGTTCTAGTTTCCTGGTTTTTTGGTTTTCTAATACCAGTCAAAACTAGGGTTTGACTTTCCAAAGAATCTAGCCACTGAAAAAGTTCACTCAAGCTTCCAAAAGATGTGCTAGGGCAAGGCGCACTTCCCAAGGTGGTCTTTATCAAAAATTCCTCTTCAGTAAGAAGCTCTAATTTTCTTGTACGACAATAGAAATGTCAAGACATCAAGTGAAAGATGTTCTATTCAATAAAGCTTTGATTCCATGTTAAGTTTTTACTGTTGTTATTAGGTTATTTCCAAATTTCATAAGCATTCAATGCATTTCCAAAACAACAGTGTAAAAAGAATCACTGAAAGAAACACAATCACAAGGTATGCAACATTTTATCTTGGAAAACCCTCATGGGGGAGAAAACCCAACAAAACTTCCTCAATAATAGATTGCCAATACAATGCCAAGACTAAGACCAAAACATCAAAGATAGACCAAGACCAAGCATGCGCCTCTCTTCTCCTTCGTCAGACCTCTTTCTACAACTGCAATTGCCTTCAAGATATGCGCACTAGATGAGTGAGTGTGTGTGTTCAAATGAGACACCATCCTCACATATCAATACAAGTTGAGGTGGCACTAGGGTTGTGTCTCATCACTTGGTGGAGCCGACTTCTCTTAAAAGTGGTCAAAACCACTTTATTAATTACTAGGGGCCGACTTTACAAATACCACCATACAAATATAGTTTGACCAATCCACAAAAGGGGATTTGATCTTATACAAAACCCAACTTGATCAATCCGCAAAAGGGGATTTGATTTATACAATAATAACTCAAATATAATTAGAATATTCCTCAAAGTTACAATATTTCAACACCATGTTCCTGATTGATGATTCGTTGTTTGCTTTATACAATAATAACTCAAATATAATTAGAATAATCTTCGAAGTTACAATATTTCAACACCGTGTTCCTGGTTGGCTATTCTTTGTCACTATGTGTTAGACCCTCACTTCATGGGTTTTTTTATGAGGCACTTCATATTTGGACCAGCATTTGACTAGATCTCGAGGAGATTGGGTCAAATTGAGGAGGGCACACCTCTTCCTATACTCCTATAGAGCACACATGTGGTGTCTTGGTCATATTTTCATTATTTTTATGAGGGCACCCCTATGTTTGAGGATTTTTGTTGTAAGCACTTGTATTTTTCCCATGGTTTCACTTGGGAACATGGTTTTGGCCCCTTGGATCCACATACTCGTTATATTTTCACATCATTATATTTGCACATGGTATTATGCCAACCAATGGTTTTCCACACATGGTTTAGGAGGGCGCCTCACTTATTTAATAAAGGCATTGCTCTCATTTGTAACTAAAGTTTGGAGACTAAGACATATCATTTGACTCACTTCTATCTGTGTTATTGGTTTTAACTTAGTATTTCTTGGGTAAATTTTTTGTGAGGAATCTAACAAGAGGGTTTTATTTGTAACAAGTGAAGGTGGATTGAGAAAGCTAGCAAGAAGCCACAAGAGGAGCAAAGTGCTACAATGGAGGAGCTTCATAAGGTAATGATTTCCTTATAAGTTTTAGTTTTCTTCTATATCTAGACTAGAGTATTGAGTTTGGCAAAGCTTCATTTTCTTTCTAACTCCTACCTTAGGATGGTGTAGAGGCTACCCCTTGCTACTTAAGGAGTTGGTAACACACTCCTATCATCATCTAGATCTTACAACACCAAGACTTTCTTGGGGGAATTTGCTAGGTACACCCTAGGGTTGCCTAGAATCCCGAGATTATTTGCAAAAACCAAGCCTCAAGGAGTGTTGGTTGACCCCTTAGCCCAATAGGATTTAAGGCACTAGTCTTTTACTTTCGTTTCTCTCTCAAAATTTCTATTTACTTCTTTCTTTAATTGTTTTGAGCAACCTAGGGTTTCATTTGATATATCTTCATATCTAAGTTGTTTTTCTTTCCAAGTCTTGAGTTATAGGGTTTAAATCTTTTGGACTTGATTCTAGTTTGTAGAATATTCATTGTTTCATGCTAGATCATAAACATTTTGCAATTTTGGCTTAGATCTAAAAATTTAAGTTCAAATTCTTTAATGGATCTAATATTTCTTTGGTGAATGAAACTTACTAGTTTCAAAGTCAATTTTCTTCGAGAAAACCTCACCTAATATTTAATGGCTAGAAATCCAATTTGATGTAAGGGTTTTAAATTATTTTTGGTCTTCTTCTCACATCTCGGATAAATTTCCAATTACTTGACTAAAACTCACATAATAATGCAATGATTTTCCTGATTTGCCTCATAAATATTCTAGACACACTTAGGTATCAAATCTATGTGCTCTGAGGCCAAACGACCTACCTTACAAGCATGACATCACATCCTCAAGATTGATTATATTTGTTGAAGAGTATCCTAAGAATTTTTGAATACTTAATGTCGATAGTTCATGATGTGCCTTACTCTTACACACATTGCTGATATAATAAAACTACTCTCAAAATGCATGCTCAAACACAATACCTCTAGAGGTTATCGATTATGTGCTTGACATTTTAGTTTCATTTTGAGGGTCAAGTTTTGCTAATCATTCCTTAAATTTTGTTCTACTAAGAAAAATATGTGTTTATAATGTTTGTTGTTCCTAATGAGTGTTGAGGTTTAAATTTTCTTTGCATACTAAACATAATGTTCACACGTACATTGTGAGGGTTCTCAGATTTAATTACTTCGGCGATCATCATTAAATTTTGAGTAATAAATGAACCAATACATGGGATAAGACTTGCAATGCTTCACTTGATTTAGTTGTTATAGTTCATGACACTATCGATTGACACTTAAGGCACAACAATGGCTTATTGGCATTAAATGTTTTAATACTTGGCACTGTCTATACAAATTTTGGATTTAAACATTTTGGCATTTCGGAACAATACTACGATAAATCTTATCACCATTGTTAAGAATATTTCCAAACATCAAGTATTCATGGCTAAATTTATACGATTTTGGTATGATTAGAGTTCATACTAAATCTAATCATAAGTCTTTGTGATGCCTAAATTTCTTAATAGTTATAAATACTCGGGATTGATGAATGTCATCTCAAATATAATCTTGCACTTTGTATTGATGCTTTGGTAACTACGGGAGGTACTTTCCCTCCTAGATGACCTTTCTTAGACGAGAAGAAGATTTCGAAAGAAAGAGAAGCATTGAACAAATGTGGAAATACCCTAGAAGAGAAGTCGTCCTAGAAGAATAAAGAATAAAGAAGTGACACCTTCCCAGAAGAGAAGTCGACCCGGTGAAGAGGACAGGAAAGCTATAAATAGGAGGCACCTTAGCTCATTTGGACACACTCACTCTAAATAGGAGGTTTAAATTTTCTCTGCATGCTAAACACAATGTTCACATGTACATTGTGAGGGTTCTCGGATTTAATTACTTCGGCGATCATCATTAAATTTTAAGTATTAAATGAACCAATACATGGGATAAGGCTTGCAATGTTTCACTTGATTTCGTTGTTATAGTTCATGACACTATCGATTGACACTTAAGGCACGACAATGGCTTATTGGCATAAAATGTTTTGATACTTGGCACTGTCTATACAAATTTGGGATTTAAACATTTTGGCATTTCGGAACAATATTGCAATAAATCTTATCACCATTATTAAGAATATTTCCAAACATCGAGTATTCATGGCTAAATTTATATGTTTTTGATATGATTAGAGTTCATACTAAATCTAATCATAAGTCTTTGTGATGCCTAAATTTCTTAATAGTTATAAATACTCGGGATTGATGAATGTCATCTCAAATATAATCTTGCACTTTGTGTTGATGCTTTGGTAACTCCGGGAGGTACTTTCCCTCCTAGATGACCTTTCTTAGACGAGAAGAAGATTCTAGAAGCAAGAGAACCATTGAACAAATGTGGAAATACCCTAGAAGAGAAGTCAGCCCAGAAGAATAAAGAAGTGACACCTTCCCAAAAGAGAAGTCGACCCAGTGAAGAGGATAGTAAGGCTATAAATAGGAGACGCCTTAGCTCATTTGGACACACTCACTCACACTCTCTCATCTACACAAAAGTGAGGCACAAGTCTAAGGAAGGGTGACACAGCAGCTGCAGCGATAGAGTTTCTTCTTGTTCAGTCTTTTTGGTATTTCTCTCTTGTACGCTACCCTTCGAGAAGGTGCGTTATCTTGGTATTGTGTTGTTGTTGCAGCTGGGATGGTATTTTTGGTTGTATCTTGAGCAGTGTTGATTAAGTCAGTGATTTTTCGCGACTTTTTCCCCCTCCCGATTTTTATCCTTGAAAAAATCGTGACTTTTACCAATTTGAAAAAGTCGACGACTTTTACCCTAAAAGTCGTGGTTCGATGGAAAAAGTCGTTGGGCGTCTTAATGCGCGGGCATAAGGCCGAATTTTGACTTTTTTTTGGTCATTTCTAAATCAGTGTTTGTGGAGAAGGAAGGAGAAGGGTTTGTGGTCTTCCTCAATCACTGTGGAGGCAAATTAACAACCATCATCATCACCATCAAGCATTTCTAAGTGGATAAAGGGTTCAATTTCATATGCCAACCGGTGTTGAATATTCCATTCATATGTATGTATCTAAATCCCTCAATGTTAATGCTTATTTTCTATAGATTTTTGGAAGTCTACTTGCCTCTTTGCTTGCCTACGTTTTTCTTTTTTTTTTGGTCATTTTGCCATGATTTTCATGCCCATAGAACAATGTAATGTTTTTTTTTTATGGGACAACAAGCTTGAGCCTTGCTGTTAATTTTTTCTCCAGCCCCTTATTGTCATTTTTCATTGCTAATAATCTAATCTAGAGGTCTGATTTTTTTTACCAATGGGCTATTTTTTTTTTTAGTGGGGTTTAATATCGTTTTTTTGTTTTTTTGTGCCTTAGGGTTGAATTTTGAAGCTGTCAATTCCATCAAAAAATATGTCGAAGCCTTTGGATCCATTTTGGGTGTATGGGATCCCTGAAGATGGGACAAACCAACAAAAATTGAATTGCAAACTTTGTGGGGTGAACATGTCAAGAGGGATTTGCAGGTTGAAATATCATTTAGCTAAAATCCTCGGGCATGATGTTGGCGTTTGTCCTAAAACAAACCCGAAGATTATGAGAATTGTGTATGATGCACTTGAAACAAAGGATAAAAATAAAGATGAAAAAGCAGCAAAGAAGAACGAAATTTCATTAAGAAGTTCAGGGACATCTGCCGCAGAGGGACAGGATAGTGGGAGGGGATCCACAGATTCAGGTACCATGAGCCGAAGGCCTTCATCTTATTTTCCAGAACGAACCACCCCTAGAGCACAGCCTGGTATCAAGTCAATGTTCAAGAAAAAGGAGAAGAAAGAAGCAGACAGGGATGTGGGGAGGTGTCTTTTCTATAGTGACATACCTCTCAGCATCACCAAGAATAATCCATTTTGGCAACCGATGTGTGATGAAATTGTTTTTGTTGGCCCAGGGTATAAAAGCCCTACCTTTGAGGAGTTGCGGGGGCCAATTATTCAAGAAGAAAAGGTGGACATCAACTCTAGATTGGCAGAGTTCAAGAAGTCATGGGAGATCTATGGATGTACAGTGATGTCTGATGGCTGGACAGATAGGAAGGGTAGGTCCCTTCTCAATTTCTTGGTACATTGTCCTAGAGGTACCATGTTTATCAAATCAATAGATGCATCGGCACATGTGAAAGATGCAGCATTGTTGTGTGAGTTGATGGATGCATTCATCCATGAGATCGGCGTGCACAATGTGGTGCAAATCATAATAGATAATGCAGCTAATTATGTGG
>ML801029.1:224479-245247 GCA_009831015.1 Picea engelmannii
TTACAATCTTCAACTATGGTTGAAGCAAATTGACAGAACACCAAATGTGGATGCCATTTCCTTGGACAATATTGATGTATTGTCTAAGTGGAGGGTGGAGTCTGAGATGCCTACCATGGAGGAGGCACCTGCATGGATAGATGGGGAACCTAAACAGCAACAGGGAGAGGAGGAGCAACAGGGAGAGGAGGAGCAGGAGGACGAGGAGGAGTGGCTTGAAGACATCATGGAGGGTGATGTGCAATCATCAGCACAACCTTCTACACTTATTGATGCATCTACTCCTGCAGACACCAGTGGCCATCCACTATCAGATGCAGGGCCTTCTACTGTCAGGGGCAGGCCTGACAAACAACCCCTTATATTTTCTCGTAAAAGGACGAGAGGCGGAGGCCGACGTTGATATTAGATATCTAACTAGCTGTTAGTTTTGTTTCATTTGTCATTGACTCATTATATATCAGACATCTACAGACTCCATCGTGATGATGAATCATGAGATACATTTTATAATTATATATGTGATGTCATTTTGATGTATAAATTTTTATTTGGCATCCACTAGTGACTACATATATATCAGTGATTTCTCCATATTTATGTGCCAATGTGTTTATATGATGTTATTGTTGCTTTATATGTTTAAAATTTTGAAAAAAATGAATATATTTTGTATTTTTTAATGTTTGTCGTGGTTTTCTGATTTTTTGCAGACTTTTGTCGACTTTTGCCGAAATGATTTTTTCTGGACCCTCGCCGACTTTTTGCCGTGGCCGACTTAATCAAAACTGATCTTGAGCCAGCCTTTGTACTAGGTTTTATCTGTTGGTTCATGATTGGGCTTGTTTTGTGAACAAAATATGTCTAAGAAAGGTTGTTGGAGTTTTCCCAAGAAAAATCTCGTGTTCTTTTGTCTCTTGTTTATGCTACTATTGCTTAGTACATGATATGTATATGTTAATGGTAACGAAGTAAAAGAACACTAGTAACTCTAATGCTTTGTAAATAAAGAAAATCTAACATGGTATCAGAGTTGGTTACCTTCAAAACAGTTTGACCACTGGAAGGAAGATCAGTCCAGTAGCACCTTGTAACACCTTACAACTACAATACTTTGTCTAGATCATTGAGAACTATCTCGTGGTCATTGGGGATAATTATTTCATAGAACAGTGTGCCCTACCCTAATGCACCCTCTGAAACCCTTAGAGTGCAATTTGGTGAAGTTTGAACAATCAAGGTTTTTCAGTGCTAGGGTTTCTACGAGCAAACAATGTCAACCAGCATGAGAGTTGAAGATAAATTGGATGGAGCAGATAACTTCAAATCCTGGAAGCACAGAGTTCTCCTCATTCTATAAGAGAATGAGTTATTGGATCATATCAAGCAGATGCTTCAAGAACCAGAAGAAGATGACGCTAAAGCAAAGTTCAGGAAGAATGAAGTCAAGGCCAAGAGGATCTTGACAAACTCAATAAAGGATCATCTAATACTTAATGTATCAGAATTGAAGACACCGAAGGAAATGTTTGATGCCCTAACCAAACTTTATGAAAGTAAGAATACCATCTAAAAGCTTACTTTAAGGAATCAACTCAAAAAAGTGACAATGAACAAGTCAGAAACAGTAGCCAAGTATTTTATGAGGATCTCGCAGATCAAAGACCAGCTAGCAGTCATTGGAGATCCAGTAGAAGACGTTGAACTCGTGACTACTATACTCGATGGATTTCCCTCCTCTTGGGATCCATTTTTTCAAGGTATTTGCGCCAAAAGAAAATTTCCCAAGTTCAACAAGCTATGGGTAGACTATGCCCAAGAGAAATCCAGGTTGATGTCCAAGTCACCGAAGACAAATCATGATGAAAATCAAGCCCTTGTTGCCCAAGTGAAGAAAAGGATAGAAAGGGAAGAAGGTAGTCTGAACAAATCTAAGAGACCACGTTATAAGAAGGATGCGTCAAAGATTAGATGCTACAACTGCAAGGAGATGGGACATTATGCCGCACGATGTCCTCTTAGACATGTAAAGGGAAAGAAGAAGCACCATGCACATGCAGCAGATGTTGAAGAGTAGAAGTCAAAGGATGAAGAGTACGTCTTTTAGTCAGTGGTGCTTCCAAGAACATGACCAGGGAGTAGGAAATACAAATCAATTGGTATAGCAACATCTAAACTCCAGGTTTGCATATCAGGTTTGATATTTTATATTGTTGCAGTTTAAGTAAGTGTTGTAACTAGAATAGCAGTCTTTAGAATTATATTATTGTTATTTCCATTGCTAGTTTAGTAACACTTTATTATTGTTGATATGACTACCATTAAGTAAATGCTCATACTAATAATGCACTTGTTTACAAGATAAATTAATCTCCTCTAGGAGATGTTCTTGGTTGTTGACCTTGTTCCAGGCAGGTTATCTTGTAAATTCCATGGAGGTTACCATGGAGATGTTGTTGTTCTTGTTTCTTGTTCCGAACAGGTCACGGGTAATAGCTCTGAGAGGGAGCTATAATGATGGTTGTAGGAGGCAACGGTTTATATGGTCTCTAGTTGAGGCATGGAGTAGACTATCCAGACATAGAGTTGTACACATCCATGTAATGAAGGAGAAGAGGAAGAAGTTAGAACCTTCTGGCAAGAAGGGTACTTTTGCAGATATAGAGTATCTCATATGAAGATCGATTGTAAGGAGCATAAGGCTCCGAATATGACCATACATATCCCTCTAATTCAGTTGATCACTCTTCAGATCACTAGGAAGAGTCAAAAGAGCCTGAAGGGCCTATACCCAGAATCATTGCAATGACTAGGAAGAGACTAGCATGGTCTCGTGATACTTTGCAGAATGCAAAGGGGGATATAGACATATGGAATTGATGAGCCACATCATGAGGAGGAGCAGATGGCTCCACCAGTGGTGAGGTAGGCAGCCCCACCAAGTATCATCTCAGAAGGAGCTAGAGTTCAGAGGTAGTCAGCCCTCGGGATCTAGTAGGGAGGAGAAGCCTCCCTAGGAAAGTTCATAGGATATGAGACTTTAGATGAGGTCAGCACATGCAAAGGGAGCAGATGATGTCCTCTTAGACATGAAAAGGGAAAGAAGAAGCACCATGCACATGCAGCAGATGTTGAAGAGCAGAAGTCAAAGGATGAAGAGTATGTCTTTTAGCCAGTGGTGGTTCCAAGCACATGACCGGGGAGTAGGAAAGACAACTCAAGTGGGACAACAACAACTAAACTCCAAGTTTGCATATCAGGTTTGATATTTTATATTGTTGCAGTTTAAGTAAGAGTTGTAACTAGAATAGCAATCTTTAGAATTATATTATTGCTATTGTTATTGCTAGTTTAGTAACACTTTATTATTGTTGGTATAAATACCATTAAGTAAATGCTCATATTAATAATGCATTTGTTTACAAGATAAATTAATCTTCTCTAGGAGATGTTCTTGGTTGTTGACCTTGTTCCAGGCAGGTTATCTTGTAAATTCCATGGAGGCTACCATGGAGATGTTGTTATTCTTGTTTCTTGTTCTGAACAGGTCACAGGTAATAGCTCTATGAGGGAACTATAATGATGGTTGCAGGAGGCAACGGTTTAGATGGTCTCTAGATGAGAAATGGAGTAGACTATCCAAACATAGAGTTGTACACATCCATGTAATGAAGGAGAAGAGGACAAAGTTATAACCTTCTGGAAAAAAGGGTACTTTTGTGTATACAGAGTATCTCATATGAAGATCGATTGTAAGGAGAAGAAGGCTCCGAAGATAACCATACAGATCCCTCTAGTTTAGTTGATCACTCTTCAGATCACCAAGAAGAGTCAGTAGAGCCAGAAGGGCCTACCCAGAATTGTTGCAATGACTAGGAAGAGATCGACATGGTCGCGTGATACTTTGCAGGATGCAAAGGGGGAAACAGACATATGGCATTGATGAGCCATATCATGAGGAGCAGATGGCTCCACCAGTGGTGAGGCAGGTGACCCCACCAAGTACTATCTTAGAAGGAGATAGAGTTCAGAGGGAGTCAACCCTCGGGATCTAGTGGGGAGGATAAGCCTCCCCAAGACAATTCATAGGAGATCAGACTTCAGATGAGGTCAGCACATGCAGAGGGAGTAGATGGATCTGGAGATAGTATAGACTCAGAGTGAGTCAAGCTTCAAAGGGATCATGCAGACTTAGAGTGAGCCTGATCTCAAAGAGAGTCAGTGGCTTAGAGACTTTCATTCAGAAAGTATTCCTCCTCATGTTCAAATGGGAGAGAGAGAGGTCTTCCAGGACTGACAGATGGGATGCTAGATCAAAGCTTTGGAGGCTTCGAGGAGATATGAGACCTCCTGGGAGGATTCGCTTGTTTTAGTAACAGAGGAGGAAGCCAGTCAGAAGGACTAGGAATTGGATTTCGCCTTGGTTACGAAACCAGAAGGGAAGTCAGTAGTGACTTCCAAGTGGATCTACAAGATCAAGCATGTTGCAAATGGAAGCATAGAGAAGTACAAAGTGATATTTGTGGCTAGAGGATTCTCCCAGCAAGAGGGAGAAGATTATGACGAGACACTTGCTCCAGGAGCCAGAAGAAGTGTACATAGAGCAGCCACAAGATACATGAGAAGGAATCTTATGTCTGTAGATTACAAAAGGCTTTGTGCGAGCCTAAGCATGCACCTAGGGCATGATATTCCAAATCAAACAGTTACTTGATGATCTTGGGAATGGTTGCCCATTGATCCTATACGTGGATGACCCATTTCTTACAAGGGATGAGAAGCTCACAGATGGGTGCAAGAGGTAGCTCGCTTCAGAGTTGGAGATGAAGGATCTAGGTCTGATGCATTACTTCTTAGGATTGGAGGTGTGGTAGAGATCAGATGATATTTTCCTTGGCTAAGGAAAATATATTGTTGACATCCTTCTGAGATTCGGGATGATAGAATGCAAGTCCATGGCCACACCCATGACGATAAATCTAAAGCTATTGAGTGATTCATCTTCAGATTTGGTGGATCCCACAATGTACATACAATTGATTGGATCCTTGGTGTACCTGGTTAACACCAGGTCAGACATATGTTTTGCATTAAATGCCTTGAGTCAGTACATGGTTGAACCTAGACATGTACATTGGATGGCAACAAAACATATGTTGAGGTACCTGCGTGGTACGATTGGATATGGATTGAGATATGTCTTGGGTGGAGATGTGAAGCTGCAAGGATATACAGACTCTGACTGGGCAGGGAGTGTAGTGTATCAAAAGAGTACTTTCGAATGCTGCTTCAGTCTGGGATCAAGTATGATCTCATGGTTGAGCAGGAAGAAAACATCAGTGGCACTCAGTATAGCAAAGGCAGAGTATATCGCAGCTAGTGTGGCAAGTCATGACACAGTGTGTCTTCGGAGGTTGCTTGCAGGGATATTTGATCTAGAATTGGAGCCAACTTTGATACATTTTGACAATCAAAGTTGATTAAGGCTTTCATAGAACCCTGTCTTTCATGACAAGTCAAAGAACAAAGAGATCAAATATCATTACATCCGAGACATGGTGCAGAGAGGAGCTATAGAGCTCATGTCGTCTAACCTCTCTAGTCAAGGGTTCCCTAGATCAATCATTTGAGGTGACTGAGGGGGTAATGCATTGTCGGACCTGATGAGAGAAGAAACACCACACGCATAGTCGTGAGGACTATGGGTGCAACTTTGTGCTACTGGATGAGACTATAATTATGGTTGATGGAATTGTAGTAGTTGTGTGTTACTAGTTGATTGTTGCATAGTTATAGAGACATTAACTATGACTATGGTTGATGGCATTGTAGTAGTTATGTGCTACTAGTTGATTGTTGCACAGTTATATAGACTATAACTATGGTTGACGACATTGTAGTAGTTGTGTGCTACTAGCTGATTGTTGCATAGTTATAGAGGCCATGACTATGGATGATGGCATTGTAGTAGTTGTGTGCTACTAGTTGATTGTTGCATAATCATGGGGATTGCAAATTATGATTATGGTCGATGGCATGGTAGTAGCTATGTGCTACTAGTTGATTGTTTCATAATCATAAAGACTACTGGACTACATGTTGGTAGCTTGTGTAGCTATCAATTGATTGTAGGAGAGAGACATTGTGTTTTTGGACAGTAGTGCTGCACTACTTGGAGTGGTTTTGTACCACTATATAGTAGTTGTATACTACTATGGATTGACACAGTCGTGTTCTACTAGATGGCATTGTAGTAGTTGTGCGCTACTAGCTGATTTCCATGGAGATTACTAGTTCATATTGGGAGTAGTTGTGTGCTACTTGATTGCAGAGACTGTGACAGATGATTCGAGCTATCGATGGCATTGTAGTATTTGTGTGCTACCAGTTAATTGTAGAGTAGTCAGTGGGCTATTAGATGAAGACATCGTGAAAGATACCTACCTAGATAAGAGGGAGTGTTGATGTTTTGGTAGTTGCGGGAGGTATTTTCCCTCCTAGATGACCTTTCTTAGACGAGAAGAAGATTCTGGAAGCAAGAGAACCATTGAAAAGATGTGGAAATACCCTAGAAGAAAAGTCGGCCCCAAAGAATAACGAATAAAGAAGTGACACCTTCCTAGAAGAGAATTCGGCCCCGTGAAGAGGACATGAAGGCTATAAGTAGGAGGCTCCTTAGCTCATTTGGACACACTCACTCACACTCTCTCATCTACACAGAAGTAAGGCGCAATTCTGAGGAAGGGTGATGCAGCAGCTGCAATGACAGAGTTTCTTCTTGTTCAGTCTTTCTGGTATTTCTCTCTTGTGCGCTACCCTTGGAGAAGGTCTTGGTATTGTGTTGCTACTGCAGCTGGGGTGGTATTTCTAGTTGTATCTTGAGCTAGCCTTTATGCTAGGGTTTATCTGTTGGTTCATGATTGGACTTGCTTTGTGAACAAAATCTGTCTAAGAAAGGTTGTTGGGTTTTTCCCCCATTTGAGGTTTTCCTAGGATAAATCTTGTGTTCTTTTGTCTCTTGTTTATGATACTACTACTCAATACATGATATATATATGTTAATCATAACAAAGTAAAAGAACACCGGTAACTCTAATGCTCTGTAAATAAAGAAAATCTAACACTTTGGACAAAAATTTTAATATGATTGTGTTGTTTTATCATCAGTTTGTTGTTATAATTCTAGACGTTGTTGCTCTAAATGGTTGTTAAGATTAAGGTCCATATACCTTTCACATATACTCAAATCTAAGCATTCCATATAGTAGTTCATGGACATATTATTAAAGATCTCCACCCACTAGTGTTGGAAATACTCTTCTTATGATTCACACTTGCAATGATCTTTAATGCATGGTTTAAACACTTGCAAATGTAAATTTCTAAGAGTTGTGGTATTACAATCATTTCTATTCATAACAAATTTGTTCTCTTTAGATACGTCATTCTTAAGTTTGTCATCTAATGCTTTGATGGTGGTTTGAAAATCTAGATACAATTTATGTACTCAATTACTTTGAATTGGTCACACCATTCTAGTAATTGCTTTCAAGTGAGTTTTGTGAAAAGTTTTTTTAGAATAATCTAAATCTGAGACACATTATTTTACATGTGAATGACAATCTTTGGAAACTCTTTACATGAGCACTTATGGTTGTTGAGCATATTCACTTGTTGTAGTTAAATTAAGATTTCCTTGCTTCACTTTCTTCAGACTTAATCAATCAAAGCTAAAGAACACTCCCCTTGATTCATAACAATCATAGCTTGACTGACCATAGGAACACCCTCCTTAGGTTAGGAAGCCCCTTTCTTAGCCTTAAAGTGAGAGGCAAGGCCACCAAGGTGACAATGGGTGGCTTTCCTAGCAATTGTTTCTAGGCTCTCCTCCAGGTTAGGACTTTTCCTTTAGCGAGTTCTTGAGTAGTAAGAGGGTGATCGGATGGAGACCTCTTTAGAGAAATTTCACAATATTCGATGCAAAAAATTCTCAACTGATGCAAGTTAAAGGGGAAGTATATGATCCTTGTTATATCCAAACAAGGATGCAAAAGACTAAAGATGTGAATATGCTAAAGTCTTGGCAAAATTCACCATTGGAAACTCAACTAAATCTTGACTCAAGTAAATCTTTAATTTCTGCTACAATTTTTGTAAATTGTGGAGAGATATTTGTTATTAGATCAAAATATCTGGCCAGATTTGGGGATTAATAAAATAGCTTCTCTTATGGGAAAAAAAGAAGGGAACCTGGGAAAAGGGATTTTTAGCCACCAAACCTCTAGCCACAACTGTACTCTAGAAAAATTTGGGAGGAATTTTAAACCAACGAAGTAGGGAAAAAATGAGTTTATTATAAGGAGAATAAGAGGGGATTGAGATATCATCACCCACCTCATCTAGGGAGAACCCAAAATCCCAAGATAAATCTAGATATCCCTTAAGATCAAGTAATTTTGGACTTGCCAAAGGGAGGGACAAAAGGTGTGAATAAATAGAATGATCCAAAGGAGGGTTTAAAATCTAGGAGATTGATGAGGAAAGAAAAAGAATTCCATGGGACCCTAATGATTTTTTATGACTTTTAATGCCAAGGGTTTGGGCAGTCCCTAAAAAAAAAAGCCCTAATGAGACTAGTGGAAATCCACAAACCAAATATATTCATGACCCAAGAAACAATGGATGATGAGATTAAGATATCAAGAGAATTGTCAAAAAAATTTAAGGATTGGGGCTTTTATCCATAGATCCTATATGCAAGTAAAGGGGTTTGATTACTAGATGGAAGAAAATAACAATGAGGATAACCAACTAAGTGCTTCTTTATTTAGGCATTGGAGATGAGAGAAGTATTTAATGTTTTCAATGATGATAAGGTGGTCATTTTAGGAATGCCTATTAGTTCAATATTTCATGAGAATAAGTAATGTAATCCTTGGAGGGGATTTGAATTTTATAGTAAGTACAAAAAAGTATAGGGGGGATGCTACTAAGGCAAACCCTTTAGTTTAATTCTTTATAAAAATATTGAAGGAGGCAAGCTTCATGGATGTAGAACCCATCAAACGAGTTCCTACCTAGAGGAACATGAGGGTGGGATAATAAAGGGTGGTTAGGAGATTAGACCACTTTTTAATTTTTTCCTCCCTAGTAAGTGATCACAATAGGATAACAACCTCGATCAATGTTGGAGGTGAATCAGAGCATTCGCTAGTTTTTCTCCAAATGAAAAGGGAGGAATGTAAGCCCCCAAGTCCATTCAAATTTAATTATGGTTGGTTAGAGAATGAAGACTTTGTCAAATTGGTCAAAGCACAAGGAATCCATTTGGTGCCTCCCTGGAGAGTCAACAAGCCTACAGTTTGCTTCAAACCTCAAGTATGTGAAAAGGGAAACAATCTCATGGGAAAATGACAACAGACTAATAAAGGATGAGTGGGCATTAGTATCACTTGAAACACAAATCATAAGAATTTATGACAAAGAAGATGTAAATCTTATTAATGACAAAACTTGGGCAAACTTAAAGGTTCTACAACAAAAGAAGAGAAAAATGTGTGCAAATGCAAAGACCAATGACCCTATGGAGACTTAAATGTAGGGTATTATGGCTAGAAAAGGGGGATGAGAACATGAAGGAAAGACCAAAACACATTATGGGAGGTACAAAGAGATGATGCATCAAAATCCTAGAGCTTGAAAGACATTGTTTCAATCAGGATGGATCATTTAGGAAAGCTATATAAGAGGATAGGGAAAAAATAATAGTCAACATGCCATAATTCTTCATTGGCTTTATAGATGAGACAACCAATGAGAGATCAATGGAGGAGATTACTAAAGATGAGTTACAAGTGGTACTTGATAGTTTTCAAAGAGACAAAATTCCAAACCTGATAGTTGGGCAATAGAGTTCTTTCTAGGATTTTATGAGTTATTAAAAGATGATTTGTTACAATTATTAATCAATCAAGGAGTGTTGGAAGAATCCTAGGTATCTTAAATCCTACTTTCATTGCATTAACTCCAAAAAAGGACAAACCCGACATTTTAGATGACTTCAAGCCAAACATTTTGGATGACTTCAAGCCAATTTTCCTATGCAATTGTATTTACAAGATAATTGCTAAGACAATATCCTTGAGAGTCAAGAAAATGCTCTAAGACAATTTCAAAAGTGTAGCTTGGGCTCCTCCATAGTACATAATTACACGATGTAGTGGGAGTGGCACAAGAAAGGATGCATACTATTAAAATAAAGAAACTACCAACTATGGTTCTAAAGTTGGATCATTCTAAAGCATATGATCAAACAAACTAGTTGCATCTGAGGTTGATGCTAATACACATAAGTTTTAGTGTGCATTTAGTGAACTAGATAATTATTTGCTTGACATTAGTATCATTTGCAATCTCAATCAATGGATCAACATCCGCTTTCTTTAGACCATCTGAAGGGATGAAACAAGGCTACCCTTTGTGATTGGATCGACATCCGCTTTCTTTAGACCATCCAAAGGGATCAAACAAGGCTACCCTTTATCACCTCTATTATTTCTAATAGTAGATCAAAAGGGCTCAAACAAGGCTACCCTTTATCACCTCTATTATTTTTTATAGTAGCTAAAGGGCTCAACGATGCTTTACTAGAGGCAAGAAGAATGGGAGATACAAAATGTATGAGGTTAGGGAGATCTCTTACATTGACTCATTTACTTATTGTGGGGATGGTGTTATTTTCCTCTATAATGCTTCAGAGAGAGATGATTCTAAATTAAGGGAGTTATTAAAGCTATATTGTACAGGTATAGGTATGATGGTAAATATGCAAAAATATTCAATTGATTTCAATGATGTGGCAGAGGAACAAATCAATTCAATCCTACATCTCGAACTTTCAAGTAGGTTTCAAATACTTGGGTTTTATATCAAGAAAAATGACTATATGGTCGATGATTAAAAATGGCTCATACCCTCCCCGGATGGGGTGCTAGTGGACTCCCCGTGGCGATGGATGGGAACGTACACGGTGCAATGCAACACGGAGCCACGTGAAGGGCCCGTGCAGCAGGACAGTGTCATCCCGGGAGAGTAATGGCGTTTAAATTTGCCATGATGGTCGAGGTAAGGGGCATTAACGCCACCCTTTGCTCCTCTGCAATTTGTATTATGGCTCAGCTCGTCGTTTTTGGCATTGCACCTTGTATGCGATCTGAAGGGCTCCTCCCTTCACGGCGCGAACATAACCAGGCTCGCACAGAGGCTATCTCCATTGTTTATCTGCAACTATGGTTCATCCTTGTCCAGACCTGTTCACCTGCACCCATGAAAGAAAGGATTAGAGGAAAGCCGAAGAGGTGCTCACACTAGAAGCCCCGTCGACATCCTGTCTCGCCTTCAGCCTCCCCTATGACCTGCTCCTCCCCAGCTACCACCACACCACCTATGCAGTCTGTACATCTTCACTCCGCGGTCACCCCGTCACCTTCGCAGTCTTTGCTACTACATTCCATGGCCACTATCCTGAGAGGGTCGCCTCCGACTCAGTGTAGTCCTCAAGATCCTCGGATGCAATTCATAGCGACCATGTCCTTCCCTGGATCCTTGAGTACCTGGAGAAGTGCACCACTGGCTTTGGGAGAGTCCAAACGACTGCGTCTCCACCCTGCGGCCCACCTCGACAGTGATCACTTCAGAGAATGAGTGGGCATCGTGTATGATTTAGTCTTCGAGCTCCGGAGGGAGGTGGCGGACCTCAAGTTCCTCCTGCAGGCCACAGAAGACAATGTCACAACCTTTCTTCATATCCTTTCAACCATGCATTCGGAGCTCTCCTCGAACCCCGCTGGTAATACCCTGGGGGAGGCATTTGATACTGAGATGGATAGCATGCTACGATAGGCAGCAGCAAAGCAGAAGGAAGAGGAACGAAGCGGTCCAGTTGAGAACAAGGAGCGTGAGGAGCGAAAGGAGAAACGTTGGGATGACCAGCCGACCAACACCGAGACAGAACCATGGACAAAGGATCTCCGAGCCACATGGTTAGGCTATTCGCCAGGTGTTTAGCTCTTTTTTGCTATGCATCCAATTTCTTTAGGCTCCTAATCTAGATGGCATTTAGTGTGAACTATGTATGTTTTCTGAACCAGCAACTTTCTCAGACTTGTGAATTGGGGGATGGCTGGACTGGTTTCCCCTCTGTTGGGGCAGTCCAGTAACTACAGCCAGTTTCATATTGTATTTTGGAAACTTTTTTCAGCTTTAGCAGGCACTAAATATAATATATACTTCTTACTTACAAAAAAAAAATGGCTCATACCCAAAATTGAAAGGAGAATTAAATTAGTGCTAGAAGCAATCTCGATCTATTGGCACTCATTGGTTTTTATTCCAAAGGGGGTTCCATAAAAATCAAGAAAATGAGTTTTAGATTTTTGTGGTATGGTAAAAAAGAAAGTGAAGGAATGTCTCTAGTGAAATGGCAACCCATAGCTAAGCCTAAGATTTGGGAGGTTGGGGCCACGAGAATATTCATCATTTTGGGAAGGTACTATCTATGAAGACTTTTGGAGACTCGTAACAAGTGATGGGCTAGGTCATCACCCATAAATACATCTACACTAATATTGTAGTAGGATGGATCAAAAGACCCTCAGAAAGCATTCAAAATGTGTAAATAATATGGAAGGCCATGAGTTTAGCCTTCCCACTAGTGGAGAATTGTAGAGTGAGGAAATTTGGAAATAGAGAAAAATTTAAGGTGGGAATAGGTCCATGGGTGCCGAGTAGACGTCTATATAAACCTCCTGACAATGCAAGTCCTCAAAGAAAAGGCATTCCTAACCTAGCTCAAGAAACTCTCCAAATTTGACCACTATTTGGCAACAAGAGTGGAAAAATGCAAAACAATTAGATTTAGGTGGTCACCTAAATATAATTGATTTGACCACTATGGGAGACCTATACAGCAAATCAATTTGAAAAATGCAAATCAATTTGACGACTATGGGAGGCCTATACAGCAAAACTAAAATTAAATCATCTTGGAATTAAGAAGGTGGAAGATGAATTAGTTTGGTCCAAGAATTCTACTCTAGGGATCTACACTCCAAAACTAGGATACAAATCCATGTATGAAAGTGATATGCCTAAATAGTTTAATGGTGATAGAAACCACTATGGAAAATCAGGTCTCCATTGAAGGTAAGAATATTTATGTGGTTGTCCATAAAGAATAAGGACCTCTCCTATGAGACTCTATAGAGGAGCAACAATCATGGTCCTAGTAGGTGTGTCTTATGCAAGGAGTGGGAGGAAATCAAGTCACTTGCTAATTTCATGTGCATATTGCTAGACAAGATTGGGAGGAAATGGACAGATTGACAAGGGTAAGAATAGAATGGCAAGGTTCAAGTCTATTGCAAAGTGCTTTACTCATTGGAAAAATAAGCAAGAGCTTAAAGAATTTAAAGCCCTCCTTTGAATTATTGACTAGGCTAGTTAAATTTTGGCTTGAAAGGAATGTTAGAATACTTGAAAGTTGAAAATAGATGCATTTCTACCTTTGACTGTGCATCCCAATGAATTTGTTAGCTACAAGTGCCCTCCAAAAAGCATGCCTCAAAGGTAACTTAATCATGAGCCAACTGAAAAGTCGAGGTCTTGGGGCTACTTTGATGGTGCCAATCAAGGTGACCCTCCCATTTGTGGGGCAAGGGGAACCCTTTTCACATCTAATACTCATTTCTTTAGGTACAAAGCAAGCCTAGGGGAAGGTTCTAACAACTACACAAAACTTATAGCTTTAAAATTGGTGTTATCTTAGATTCAAAAAAAAGGGGTTCACAAGTTGCAAAGCTTTGGTGATTCTCCAGTTGTTATAAATTGGATGTGTGGTAAATTTAAGACAGGAAACCTATTCCTAAATTTACTTTTTGAGGAGATCCACACAATGAAAAATGCTTTTAACTATAGTTCATTATTTCATGTCTATAGAGAACTCAGTATGGAAGTTAATTCCTTATCCAAAGATGGACTTCATATAGAAGTTGGGCTTTGGACAATGTTGGAATCCACGGATGACTTGGTCCAAGAGTTTTGGAAATCAATGTTTTCAAGTTTTTTTTTTGTTGGGTATATCAATAGTTGATTATCTACATTTCTGATCAATGTAATGTGATCAATGCAACGTTGCAATAGCATAGTCGTAAAGGGTTAGATAGCATGCCTAGGGTTAGATAGCATGTTAGTTTTTTGTTTTTCAACTATTGACAATTATATGAAAATAAGAGAAGGGATTGTAGCCTAGATATGTTTGGCTATATGTCTTTTAAAATCTTGGAAGTATATGAACAATTTATATTTTTGATAAGTGGCCAATTCAAACATCACTTATGGCCTTACTTATGAGGAACTTCCAAATTTGGGGAACCAATCCACAACATGGCTCAGAATACAAATGTGCATACACATAATACAAATTTCTCTCCTTGAATACAATTTACAAAAAAAAATCAGGGAAAAAAATGTAGCAAAAAATGAGTTAAATTAAACCAAACTTACCTCATCCTTAGCCTTCATCTGTGCCCATGCATGTACAAAATCTACATCATTGGGTTATTTCGACTTGCCATCTCCCCACCCACTAAACCCAATAAAAACAAAATCAAAATTTTTTGTGAGAAATCTTTAAAAGACACCAAAAATATCAAGAAAAATATTAAATATAGACTATGATATATTATAAAAAAATATGAAATAGACACCAAAAACCTTAAGCAATACATCTTATGCAAAGACCAAAAATCGAAAACCCTCAATGGGTAAGGAGAGAAGAGCACAATTGCATCTTAAAAAATGAAGATTACATGGGTTTAGCACCCAAAAATGATTCACCCTATGCTCCTCAGACAAAAACCATGTGCCCCTCTAACACACAAATATTCAACAAAACTTCACTTACCTTTACCTACATTGCCTCTAATTGTTTTTTAAAACACAAATTATATAATTATGTAGCAAAAAATAAGTTAACTCAACAATACATACCTTCTCCTTAGCCTTCACTGCACCAATGGAATCAACATCAACTAGACTATTTGGGTCTGCCTTAGTGTCCAGTACAGTACCCTCCCACTGACAACAAAAACAAGAACAAAAAATCTTATGAAAAATCTTTTAAAAACACCAAAAATATTATGAGAAATATTAAACGAAATATTAAACATAGACTGTTATAAAAAAATATTAAAAAGAAACCAAATATTGTATGTTGAAGTTCATCTTATGCAAAGACCAAAACTCTTAAAACCTAAATAGATAGGGAGAAGAACAATTGTAATTGAAATGAAGAGGATTACATAAAAAGGACTCACCCTTTTCCCTTGTCACATATAGATATTCAACAAAGCTCCACTTACCTCCACCATCATTTCCCTACATTTCCTTTAAATTTTAAAAAACACACATTATGTAGGGCTTTAAATTTTAAAAAACACACATTATGTAGCAGAAAATGAGTTAAATTAAACCATACATACTTTCTTAGCCTTCAAGGCAGATACCTTCTTAGCCTTCAAGGCATATACCTTGATTACACCACTCATTAAACCCAACAAGATCAAAATCAAAAAATCTTTAAAAAATAAAAAAAAAATATCTTCTGAAATAAAAGGCATAAACTGTAACATATTATAAAAATAGTAAATATTAAATAGATGCCAAAAATCATAAACCCTAGACAGGAGAAGAGGGAGCGGATCAATTGTTTTCGAAATAAGAATAATTACATAGGATTTGCACAAGAGAGGACTATTATTCATAGGAGTTGCACCAAGAGAAGACTCACTCTCTGCCCCTCATTATTCAACAACTCCTCCACCTTTCTTTACCTACATTATCTCTAAATTTTAAAAAACACACACTATATAAGAAAATGAGATAGATTAAATCATACATACTTGTTGTTAAAAAACATACACTATATAAGAAAATGAGATAGATTAAACCATACATAATTGTGCCCATTGCACCTCTGGAATTTGCATCAGTTGAACTGCCTTCATTTCCCCACCCATTGAACCCAACAAAACAAAAAATTTCTTATGAGAAATCTGTAAAAGACAACAAAAAATCTCATGAGAAACATTAAAAACTAGACTATAATACATTATAAAAATATTAAAGAGAAATCAATTGTATTTGAAATGAAAATGACTAACGACTCACTCTCTGCCACTTTCACACAGATATTCAACATCTTATCCACCTTCCTTTACCTGCATTACCTCAAATTTTTAAAAACAAACGCTATATAATTATGCAGTATAAAATGAGTCACATAATTATGCAGCAGAAAATGAGTCAAATCAAACCATGCATACCCCTAGCCTTCACTTGTGCCCACTGCATGTAAGGTATCTGCATCAGCTGGGCTATTTGGGACTGCCGAGACTGTAACCCATATCATGGTGGTAATGAACTCAAGTCACGACACCCACTAACTAGATATCACAGTCCAAAAACAGTGCCTAACAGAGGCATAGTGAGTGGCCTTTGCATCAATAAAGGCTGGCTCACATTTGTATCATAAAACATGGGCACCCACAGACCCGTCGCAACCCCTAACTGGAGGCAGTATGGTCGAGTTCCGCCGGGATAAAATGAACATACAGGTGCATACCCACTGAACCCAACAAAATCAAAATCCAAAAAACTTATACGAGATCTTTAAAAGATAACAAAAAAATCGTATTATATATTAAACATGCACTGTAATGTATTTTTAAAAAATACTTAAAAGAGATCAGAATCGGTTAAAAGAGGGCATCAGTTGTATTTACAATAAGAAGGATTATATGGGTTTTACACCAAAAGAAGAGTCTCCCTCTGCCCTTTTCACACACAGATATTCACACACACCCATTCACACACAGATATTCAACAGCTCCTCCACCGAATCTACCTGCATTATCTTTAAAACACCGAATCTACCTGCATTGTCTTTAAAAACACAGCTCCTCCTACCGAATCTACAGAATAGACAGAAAATGAGTACAGTCTTAGACTTCCTGCACCCACTGCCCATGTGGAATCTGCATCAACTTGGTTGTTTGGGCTTGTTTAATTTCCCACAGATTAAGCCCAAGGTGGGAAAAAACGCTATGAAGCAAGGTAAAATGAATAGATAAGAAAACACATAGGAAAAATAAAATATCAGATCAAAAAACAGCATGGCCAAGCGAGAATTCTTTAAAAAAAAACAACCAAAACAGCAAAAAAAATCAAAAATCAATGGGAACAAAAAAATGAAACCCACAGAAAACACTACACACAAATCATCATAGTGGCCAGCCATGGAATCTACTCTTCATACATTGAGTATCGAGTCTTCCCTTTCCTGTGCTCCGTCCTCCTTCCCCGCCCAGCCTTCCATCGAGCCCCACGTCAAAAGCCAGCCAGCCATGGACTCTCCTCTTCGTACATGGCAAAGTACACCATCATATCACATCGAGTCTTCCCTTTCCTGCTCTCCGTCCTCCGTCCCCGCCCAGCCATGGACGGGGGCTAGTTTTTCCCTTCGTACACCATCATATCACATCAAGTCTTCCCTTTCCTGCGCTCCATCCAACCTCGCCTCGATGGCCATTAATCAATGCTCCTCATATGAGAATGAGAATCGGATATTGGTTTGTGTACCTTTCCTTTCCTGTGAATGAGAATCGGATATTGGTTTATGTACCTTGCATCATACCTCTACCAATGTTGAAAATAAGAAACAAAATATTTGTCTAAGCATTGTTCACATGTCTTTAGAGGACATGTTAGTGCTTATTTCCATGGTCATTCATGTGTGTATATTCACGTGAAAAATTAACATAGGTTTCTTAGAATCTCTTAAATAAAAGTACTTTGAGTGATCCAGGTGGATATTGGTGGCCACCCACCTATTCCACTTGAACCCCCACCATTGCTTCTTTCAGTTTTTGCACAGTTTACTATTTTTAGCAGTTTTTTCGGGTCCTGAACTTCCGGGGCCATTTTGAGGCCCTAAACGATGTTTTTTTGGGTATGTTGCTGTTGTAAACTAAAATTTAATGATGTCATTTTGTCTCAAGCATTGTAGGCCTCGGATAGATCTTTCCAACGAGCTATCATATGCCTAAAACGGAGATCGTATGCAAAAGTTACGACCTCGAGAAGTTGATGCACCAACTTACCCAAACGGGGCCCACATGACTTTTGGCGCTTCATCTCCTAGGGTTAGGTTTTTGGATGTTTAGGAATTTTGGCATTCATGTTTATTGTAAAAGGGCCTTCAGAGCCTCATTGTAATCATCTCACGGATGCAAGTAGCAACCACATCTCTTCTCAGAGATAAGCTACCAGCGCCCTAGCTAGTTTATTTCCATTCTGTCTGTAAACATATTTCAGTCATTTGTTATTAATGAAATGAAGTCTTATTTCCGCTGCCTCTCTGCGTTTATGTGTACTTCTATATTTCATTGTGTTCCTACATAAATCTGGATCAGTGGTATCAGAGCGGTCTGCTCATTCTCGATTCTTCTTTGCATGTCCCCAACGAGATCAGGGTATAAGGAGTTGGGGCTCGGTCTGGTTGAACCTTTGCGAGATCAACCTCGCAAACCCCGAAAAACTCCCATGGGGGAAGAAAAGAAAGATGAGGGAGCAGGATATCCTATCAAAATGTTGCTCTAGGAGGCCCTCGAGAAACAAAGGAACGCGATGATGGACAACTTTGCCCAAATTCTTCAACGGATTTCGACTGGCGGTGCATCGACATCCAGAAGCCACTCTGGAGGTGCCACTCCTTTTAAGTTACAAGTAAAATTTGACATTCCCATATTTGATGGCCAAATAGATGCAGATGTCATAGATAGATGGTTGAATCTGTTAGAAGGATATTTCTCGGTTCATGAGTTTTCCGATCGAGAAAATATTATTTTCGCACTCCTCAAAGCCGCCCCCCATGTCAAGGACTGGTGGGAAACCTACTCGGAGCAAGAGGGTGAGGGAGAACCCTCTTTGTTCTCAGCCAGACCCACTTGGAATTATTTCCGAGACGCCATCAAGGAACAATATTATCCCGTGGGGAGCTATGAGGATAAATACATACAATGGACTACTTTGCGGCAGCAAAGGGACCAAGATGTGCATGATATTACGAATTTGTTTCATACCCTACGCACAAAGATGGGTATCAAAGATTCAGAGAAACATTTGGTGTTAAAGTACCACAGTTGTCTACATAGATACATTCAGAAGGAAATGGAGTTCCTCGACATCTCCTCACTTGGTGTGGCATACCGATATGCTGCCAAGATTGAGCAGAAGTTCAAACAGAAGAAGCGAGACTTTGGGTCTGCAAATCAGAAGCACATGAAAGGTACTCCCAAACCAAAAAACAAAGGACCAAGCCAAGGCGGGGTAGCCCAAGACAACCTACCAAAGCCACAAGCAAAGAACAACACCACGAAGCCAAAAAAGGACACAGGGAAGTGGTGTGAGTACCATAAGAGCTCCACCCACAACACAAGTGAGTGTCGGGCCAAGCAGTCACTGGTAGCCGAGTTGAAGGCTTCTGAATCGGATGCATGCTTCAACTCTGAATTAGAACCTGACAAGGGGAATGACAGGGGGAAGCATATTATCGATGTGGAGCCCAACGCCATTGTTTCCACCACGAAGATCCAGAAGGAGGAACCAGAAGATCCAGGGGAGGCAGAGCGTCTCTTCCATTCCAAGATGTAGGTAAAGGGTTCCCCATTGCAGTTCATTGTCGATAGTGGGAGCCAGAAGAACCTCATCTCGGTAGAGGTCATGAAGCGGTTGGTCTTACCGACCACAGCACACCCACAACCATACACCATCGGGTGGTTTCACCAAGGACGGGACCTCCGCGTCAGTCGACAATGTCGCCTTCCCTACAGCATCAAGCCCTTCATGGATGAGGTATTATGTGACGTTTCTCCTCTTGATGTTTCTGATGTATTATTAGGCCAATCATACTTGTGGAAGCGACATGTTGTGTATGAGTCTAGGCCTCGTGCTGTTATTATCACTTTGGGCAATAAGATGTACAGGATATCGGAGATATCACCGCCTACCACCATCTCTTTGGTTACTGCAAAACAATGCAGTAAGCTCATTTCCCAAACCAGGAAATTTGTTTTCCTGGTGATCCGCCCTCAGGGAAAGTGGAAGACTGTGTCCATGACCTCCAGACAAGGCCCCACTACCCGAAAACAACAGATGGATAAGGTTGTGGAGGAGTACGAGGACATCTTCACCTCCCCCGCAGGGGTGCCTCTACACTGCCAGGTCAAGCACCCCATTGATCTGACCCCAGGTGCACCACTGCCCAATGGACCCATCTACCGACGCTATGTCCTGGAGAATGATGAAATCAAGAGGCAGATTCAGGAGCTATTGCAGAAAGGTCACATCCGGTCGATTTCATCGCCCTGTGGGAGCTCGATTTTCTTGGTGCAGAAAAGGATGGGACTTGGAGACTTTGCATTGATTATCGGGCACTGAACAAGATCACTGTTCAGAATAGGTACCCGATTCCACGGATTGATGATCTTCTGGACCAACTCAAGGGGTCAAAATATTTCAGCAAGATCAACTTGAAGTCTGGGTATCACCAGGTACCAATCGAACCTTCTGATGTGTGGAAGACTGCATTCAAATCCAAGGAGGGCCTTTTCGAATGGTTGGTCATGCCTTTCGGGTTGACGAATGCCCCT
>ML801029.1:250001-265227 GCA_009831015.1 Picea engelmannii
ACAATTGAAAGGGAAAAACATCAACATGCAAAAGAAAATTAATAAATGAAGGTCGCATTATCTTTTGACAATGGTACTTCAATTGTTGCTTGAATGTTATTTGCTCGAACTAGTTGTCACTAACATTGTTGGGAATTTGGATAGTTTTATGCAAACAAACACTTGGTCCAAGTCCACCCAAGTTAGTTTCACTATTCTACATTGTCGAGTTCACTAGGGATGTCATCCACAAATGTGAAGAAGCATTCCTTTGGGTTTCCCCGAGTCCCAAATATTCTCTCTCTCTCTCTCTCTCTCTCTCTCTCTCTCTCTCTCTCTCATAATGACAAAAAATAAAATTATTTTATCTATCGAGATGTGGTCTAGTGCTTGGAATGGAGAACCATCATGCAAACAACCTAGGTTCAAAATCGATCCATAATTGAGGGGCTCATAGCCCACTCGCTTCACCAACACAGATACTTGTGCAAAACTTTAATTCGTGGACTATATCTCAATTATATCTTTGAGATGTGCATATGTGTAATACCCATGTTTCCCTAGTATGTAATTAATCATGTTTAATGATTTCCATGCCATGGCATATAAATATTGTAATTGTATTATTGATTGATTGGAAAATTCTAACTAGCTGACTAATGGTTGAAGCATTAAAAAGTATTGGCCGCGATACCACTAGAGGAAAGAATGAGGGAACCTATTGAGGGGGTTAATTATGCTAAGATGGCCCAAGCCTCTCTCTTCAGATATTCAATTTAGAAAAAATAAGTTATTTCCTTTCCTAATTTCAAGACAAATCAGTTAATGAGAGGGGATGGTAGTTGAACAACCAACCGCCCCAATGAATGGAAGCATGGAAGACTTGGCTAGGATAACTGAAACTGTCAGCCAAAGGTATAACAAAGTACCAATTATGCAACCCATATTGACCCCCACGAGTTTCTTCTGACAGAAGGAAATAAGGACAGATCGAGAACCTTCATGGGAGATTGAGAGAAGAACCATGGGGGGTATGCAAATGAAAGGAGGAGAATGTGCAAGAGAGATGGGGAGAATAAAAATAAGAGCTCGAGGTTTTGATTTTTAGCGAGGGTAGATAAACCTGAAATCTTGGTCTAAGAGAAATACATGTAGAAAAGGAAATGCTGTGAGGGAAGCAACAGTAGAAAACCATGGAGGCATGGTTGTACAAGCTGGCATGAGAATCCAAGAACCCGACCTAAGCTGAGGGGGTCACGATTTTGATGTGGGATGGGCATTTGATAAACCTCAGAGAGCCATGAGCTAGGTGGGTGTGAGGGATTCGCTACCAATGGTAATGTGAAGAAGAATGGTCTTCTCTTACCAAAATTGCCCCAAGAACCTAAGAAAGATTTCCCTGGTGGTATCATGGCTTGGCACGGGTTGTTGAGAATGAATGCATATGAACCTATGGTTGGGTGGAAAGGCATACACCCACAGTCAGTTGGTTGGCTGCAATCTTTGATACAGATAAATAATTATATGTTGTGTGTGTAGAGAGAAATGAATGATCGTTGTTTGTAATTGCTCTTAAATGTGCATGTTTGTAAATGAACTAAATGGTTGTAACTCATGATGCAATCATGGTAATGATGCTTTTTTCATTGGAAAATCTTTGCATTTGAATGACTGTAGAATGGAAAGAATGGTGCATGATTTGCACAACTAAGTATGAGCATTCTATAATGTTCTAAGATAAATAAAATGAACTTGATTCTATGGTTCATGTCTGTACATTGATATATCCATCATTGTAATGGGTTTCCTATGAGAGGAAGCTAGAATTATAATTTAATTGATCGTAAAATGTTGATTCAAATGAGGTGATGTAACCCTCTTTCATTGTCGAATGAATTCATTGAGAGGCAAGAGAAGGCCAATAACCATTTCTTTTTCCCCTTTGATAAATTGGAAAGGTCGCAGGACTTTGAATCCTCTTTTGAGTGACAAGTAGCAGGTTTGCAGCTCGCTGGTAAATGCATTGACAAAGTTGAGGAAGCCAATTGAAGAACCCCTGCAAGATGGTGCAGCGAAGGACTATGAAGCTACTAAGTCTAGAATTAAACCTTCACTGAAATCCCTATTGAGAGACCAAGAGGAAAAAAAAACCTTTGGATCAACAAGGAGGTCGATCGATAGTCGTACGATAGACTTCGTAGAAGTGATATTATCGAGAGACCAAGATGTCGGGACCTGGGAGTACTGGGTAATCCGGTGTGACAGACCTAGTCAAATGTTGATACACTGATACCTGGGGGTTAAGGTTTTAAGACATAATTCCAACCCTTTTGTACTATGAAAGGAAGAGGGAGGTGACATCACGTTGACATGGGATGCCAACATGGAACCATCGCAACCAGAGGTTGCTACATGTCACCTATATATTCTTTAGCAGGCCAAGTGTGGGTCCCTATCTGGCATAAACTCTTAGATCGCACGCCCTTAGATTATAGTCGTTGGATTTGAGGGTGGGCAGATCTCCACGGTTGATCTTTGTTGTGAGGAGTTATTCAGACCTCGGACTATCAAGGAATTTTTTGTATACATGGTGTGGTTAGGAAGCCCGATACCCTGATGCCCCAGTATGACGACATGTCGATGGCATTAAAATTATGGTCTAGACAAGGTTTCAGGTACCGAAGATTGAGAGATAAAAGGTGCATTTAGTTGGTGCAGACGATTGCGGGGTAGGTTCCCCTGTGGCCTGGTACCTTGATGGGGAAAGGTTTCATCCTTCCCTCGTATGGTTGAGGAAAAGGGAAATTTTGATACCCCATCCCATAAAAAGGTACTTAGAGGGTTGGGTGTCTTACAATATGGTTCTTTGTCTCCTAGAGGCTCAATCCTCTGCCCTGCTCTCATCAATAGCTGGCAATGGAAGGTCGACAAGTAAAATATCTTCCAAGAAACAATGGAGTAACTCAACTATGTAGCTATTTTGTATGGAAATGGTATTTCTGGATCATAACCGGAATTTTTCTTATAAGAACACTATGAGCATGAATATAAAATGGCGTTCAAAAATAGATTGGTTTATGGTCTCTATTAAGTGGCTTTAGGGCTTAATAAATTTATGAATGCAACCACTCTCTAGCTTCTTGATTGACCAACTCACTCATTCTTATAGGTTGTAACATGGGTGATGATAACATATGAAGAGGCACTAGTATCCTATAGAAGACGAAAATCTAACTGCCCATTGAGAGACATTATCCCACCTTTGATATCAAACATTTAATGAGAAACCCTAGAATCATACTAAAAAATTATTTTCTCTACACATGAGCTAGGCAACTAGATAACCCATGTAGCAATCAAAATCTGTTAATGAATGAAAGATACCTAGACGCGCTCCATAAACAAATGAATTAATTTCTCACTGAGAAATAATGGCCTAGATGGTAGAGCTATGCATTATAACTCCTTTTCCAACTCATTCAAACACACACGTATTCATTGTCCACCCATATATGTCTCCTAAACGGTAATACGATCCTGACCCTAACATGAACACTCAGTCAAATGGTCGTTGTTCACATGAGCGTTACTACTCTCTCTCACATGAGTCTTAATGCCCAAAATCGACCATGAGAAGCATGGAAAGGGAGAATACCTATCAGCAACTTCATGGCACACCCATAGCAAGTTTTAATACCAAACAACAATTTCGTGGAATGCCCGGGAGAAAGATTTAATGCATGGGCAATGTGAAAATAGCAAGAAACAAGGTGTGGGTTATCAAATCACTAAGGTTTGAGTGTAGGCATGTTGAGCAATGAGGGAAAGAAACTTGGTACATTTGGTCGCTAGGGTTTGAGTCGTGTGCAATTTAGACAACAGTTGGACAAAGGATGGCACACCCAGGTGCCAGTGTAAAGTTGTGGGTACATTAGATAGTAGAAATAATTTGTGGGTAGTGTTGGGTAGCAAAATGAGGTCACATGAGCTATTAAACAACAATACCAAGTAGTGGCAGCAAGTAAATGAAACGTGGGAGATCCAACACTCAAGGAATGGCTTGATAGAGGATAAAAATGACCCTTACAAGATTAGATATTCCCAACAACAAAGGAAAACAATCCTCTAATGTTTCACCTACCCAACGAAAGAAAATGGTGCATGGTCACTCCAATACATCAACCAAACAATGAAAATACACCCCAGAGAGAGGGTGACTCCTATGAGAGAGAAAATTAGTATTGGCAAGTTTTTTTCAAACAACTCTCTAAGGAAGGCTTTGGATTCTTCCTCATCCAATTCGTTGAATGGTGTAGAGTAGTCGACAGTTGGATTCAATAGCCACCACCACCAAGGTGCTTCATAAATACTTCGCCTAGTAAAAAAATTGTGCAACAAACTAATCATCATACTCTCAACAATTATAAACCACATGTAGAGCATAAATTAATGGGTTACCAACATATTTCAATAAAACACAATGGTGAATTTTAACTACCACACATAGAGGGAAAAAACTCATTGAAATAAGATTTTTACCCTAGAACCCAATTGGAAAAACTAGTCATGGGTGGTGCTCAGTATTCTTTATCTACAAGTCTGCAAGTTTACAATGCTCTCCTCCTCCTTAGAAAAAGCCCTTTGAGTATGAGTGAGAGTGAAGAAATAGGGAGAGTTAGGGAGTAAGGGAAGGCCAACAACTTGGCTCTTCAATTCATGATCCTTAGCCTTCTCTCTTGTATGTTTCTTTGTCCCTTCAATTATTTTCTTCAACTTTTGAGTTACATGGTTATTTGGCTTATTCCATGTTAACTTGCATTGTTTTACATGGATTTCATTATGTTTATTAATTATCAATTTGTTTTGTAGGTATCGAGTCTTGTCCATTCTTCATTCTGGATTTATTTCAGATCACACCTCCCCATTGAGAGGCTTTTTGGTCCCCAAAATCTCTAAGAAACCAATCTGGATTAATGTTGTCTACATCTTTGGAATAAGGCTCTGACATTGGCTCCTAGATATAGCTCTAACTCTGGCTCTGGCTCGTGGCTCTAGCTACTAGCTCTGGTCCTTGACTATGGCTTTGGCTTTAGTATTGGCTCACTTGTTCCCGTAGTGCAGCAGTCTTCTCATTGATTCTAAGATTTGAACAATCTTTGAATTCAAACTCTAGACTCAACGCTCATTCACATCTCCCACTCTGACTTGGAGACTGTAACAACCCAATAGATTTTTATTGATCATAGTTGTTAATTTAAATTTATTTCATTATTAAAATAAATACAATGAATCTTTTTACTATTTTATTATTTTATGGCAGGTGAGGGAATTAATGAGGGGATAAGGTAGTTGGAGAATTAATGAGGGGATAAGGCAGTTGGGGAATTGAATGAGGGATAGGGATTCGAGAGAGGAGGATAAAGAAGAGGGGAGAGGACTTGGAGGGGGGTCTTCTTTTCTTGAGGGGGGGGAATTATTTAAGAGGGGGAAGAGAAGGAGAAGGAAAATTGGAAGGAAAGATTGTTTTGGGAAACACAGGGGCACTGTTGTTGTTGGGAACTTTGGGCTCGGGGGCCAGGAAACCGCAAGGATTCTTGGAGCTAGGGAGTCGGAGAGGTTGTTCCTAGTTGTATGGGAGGTAAATATTTAGTTTCAGGCAAGCATTCAGGCAAACAATTTCAACAGGATGACCTTCTTCTTCAAGAGGTAAGAGGTAATTCTGAAATTATTATTTTGTATTAAAATTCAAGAAATTTTCAAGTTATAATAGTTATAGATTTACTCTAGTTTTAAATTCACTATGGCTGTTACAAATGGTATCAGAGCCCGGTTTCAAAACTGAAACCTAGGGCCTACCCACCTTAAGACAGAAATTTAGACATGATGTCCTAATAATGAGTAGAAATGACCCAGAAAACCTTGAAATAACCCTTAAAACCCTGAAATTACCACTAAGAAACCCTTTATTTATAGCCCATAAAACCTATGAAGACTACCCAGAAGAACCTTGTTCCAACCACCTGTACTATTCTTCACCTGCGTAGACAGAAAATTAATAGAGTTAGATTCATAAATATTGTAAAATAAACAAAAGATTATGAAATGTATATGTACTAATTACTATATACAAAAAGAAACAAAAAAAAACCCCAGCAAAATATGCCACCACTAGCGAAAGCATTCTGACATAAGAGGCAGAGGACTCTACTAAACAGTATCAATGGTTTCCAAAATCCAAAACAAGCAATTATGAATTACAACAGCTACTGATTGCAGATAGAATCAAAATGAAAACAACAATTTTGAATTAAACGAGGCCTCAAATGTCAAATTTAATACAGAGAAACACATAGTGAAACTTATATGTTTTCACCGACATAAATCCCATGAAGAAGATAGAATAAACAAAACATAGGGCTTTACAACATCCTTCAAGAGTTTAACTGCAAGGAAATGTATACCTAAACTAACTTCTTCTTTTTTTAACTAATCTCATGATCTATCCTACAAGTTTCCCATGATAGAATTTCATATCAATTTTCGGAATAAATAAGCAAATATCTCACCATATTGTTTACCAGGGAGGGAATGAAAATATATGCATGCTTGTAAGAATAAAAGGGTCAAATCTTGGAGCTTATCAGCTCCATAATCCTGCAAAATGAGTTGGGTAAACACTGGATTTGGATAGGCGATATTTGGTAGTCGATCCAATGTTAGCTCACTCGTAGCAGCAGTGAAAAGTGCCCCTCCAACGTTACAGTTGATTTCAAGCCGACCCTCTTCGGGATTGAGATTGAGCCTCACCACCATGTAGTCATAAGGAACCAACAATTCACTCAGAGAGCTGGCAACTATGTGAGCGACGTCTTCCCCTCCTCTACCGAATAAATGGAGGGTCTCCACCATGAACAGCAAATTCTGGTTGAAGTTAGAAAGGAAGAAGGATCGTCTTTTTGTTTCTTCAGTAGGAAATACAAGGAACAACTTCTCCACTTGATTTTGGATATTTTGTCACCCAAACCCTAAGTCCTCAAACTATCCAAATATCAAGCCAATCACCAAATACTAGCCATTATCCAAGACAATGCCAAAGAGAGCACCCACGGTGAGAGATCATGGGTTCATAGTGCATAGAAGATGGGCGTGTGGGCTCTTCCTTTGGTGCCTTATATGGATGTTTCTCCTCGTGACTTGGTTTGAGTGTTGCCTTTGTGACTCGAGCTCGAGCTTTGATGGACATTGGTGTTGATGCTTTGGGGCAGTAAGCTCGATGAAGAGAGCCCACGAAGGGGCAGTGCACTACCCGCACCACCACCAGTGCCAAACCACGAGGAGGAAGCCCATAAAGGGCGTGTACTATGTAGTACGTGTGAGGATAGAGGTTTAGACCAAGTACCAGACCATGAGGAGGAGAGCCCACAGGGCACAAGTTCCATGCACTACGCGTTCGATTCTAGCATCCACATTTCCAAGCCCAGCTGTTACAGAGAAATCCCCCTGCGGACAAGTGGATTCTCTCTTGGATCTAGACCCCTATGACCAAAACAGAAAAGTGCTTAACGTGGACACTGACATTCCTTTAGATCTAATTAAGCTAATGTATGAAGAGGAAGAAGAAAATTGTACCTTTTTAATGGTGTTTGTCCTTGTATAGTCCAAGCTGAGCTTCGATCCTAATCTCCTCGATAAGTCCTATAAAACAAATAAAGATACAACAAGCTTCCTATTCTAGTGAGATTAGCTCAAAAACAGATCTATCTACTAGAGACAAGTCCATGTGGAACAAACACAAACTTGAAAGAAAGAGGCCAAGCATATATGTATATTAATGAGAACAAATGAAGAGTACTTACAATCCTTTGATGAAGGTGCAACAGCTTCTCCCAAATTTCTTTGTCCAACCCTTGCTCAAAATCTCCACGATCAGAATGACAATACTTTCACTGATTATTCTCCTCCACTTCTCATGAGATCATAAGTTTGGTATATCTAAACTCCTCTATCTCCTTTTCCTCCATGGAAAGCCCTCATTATATAGGATTTGGAGGCTTAACCACCATGGAGAGGATCTCTCATCAGATCCACTAAGAAAGGGATCTCTAAGATATTTAGGGAGAAAATATCTCTTAAGGATTTTGGGGAGGAAATATCTCTCAAGGATTTTAAGGAGGAAATATTTCAACCATCCATGAGATCCTCCACCTTCCCTAAAAAATAGGAAACCAAATGTGAGGTGAATTCTCACACTTAATTACTTTCTTTTTCATGAATATTAATAATAATTCATGTGCACTTAATTCTCACACTTAATGAATATTAATAATAATTCATGTGTACTTGGTATTTTGGCCTTCATGTAATATATCCCTCCTCCACATTGACTAGGGATTGTGACATAGGTTATTCCATGATGTCAAGGTGTATGAGACACTTATATGACACTTTACGACACTTAGGGCGAGGTACCTAGGTGTGCAAATTTCATGTGTAACAAAATGCCCCCTAAAGTGTGAGGTCGGAAGAGAGAATGATGGCCGAAACACTTTACAAATATTTAAAGCAAGGGTGTGGACTCAAAGAACCTGGTAGAAGCTGCAAACAACCATCAAATAAATACTATGACATGTTTCAAACCCAAGGCAGACATTCCTATGCTTGAGTGATAAAAGACTTTCAAGAAATGGCCGCCATCAAATACACTGCAGATCCATAATCATATTGACTGAAGAGTATATCCACTAAAGATACACTATGGATCTATACTCCCATTACCTGAACTAATCGTAGCCATGAATAATACACAGTGGATCTATGAGATGACAAGACATAGCCACAACCAATACAAAGTGGATCTATGTGACATTATATGTGTCAATGTTCAAGAGAAACTCCATCGCAACCTGGGCAAAGTACATATCAGAGTGATCACTCAACCCAGGGTCTTCTTACCAATCTCGATGTAGTACAAATCTAACCATGTGAATAGATGTCCCGATGTTGAACATGGCAGAAATCACTTGATTATCGGTCAATGAGGTAAACCGTTAACAAGCGCGAGGGAAATCACCATTGATGTCAACGATTCCCAAGGTACTATAGTACATTCCAAAAAATGTGAATGGATAAGCTAAAGTTGAACATTCGTGGAATCATCTGATCAAAGGTCAATGATGTAAACCCATTGTCGGACGCGAGGAGGCCTGCCATTGAGTCATGTAGGTCTCAAGGTACTAACTGGTTTCTAGGTCTAATCCCTGGATAATGTGCTGAAGCCGACAGAAATAGACTTGTCGCAGAAGGGCATTGATGTATCCCCCATCAATGACACGAAACTGACACAGATATGTAATTGGTGGATCAAATGAGCATGGACTGACACAGGTATTGAAACAGGAATTCATGATGGTTGACTCTTGAGGCAGATACTTCCCTTGAACACTGAGGCACATCAGTAGAAACAGGACATGGACCAAAACACGATAATGCAGTGGATACTATGACTTTCGTCGGGTGACCCAAAGGAGTAGGAAAAAATCAGAGGATTGGTTCAGTGCAGAAGTTCAACGAATTAAAATGCATGCAAAGACAGAGTGTCGTGTTCAAGGGCGACCGTAAGAGTGACTTGTGATGTTTTCAAAAAACTGTTTGGCTTGCTTCTTTCAAATTTTTCCGCCATCCAGATAGACGAGTACCTCTTTTTAATTTAACGAGCTCGAGGAGGGTAACACATGCTCCATATAACTCACCTTTGGTAAGTCCCTCTTCCTTTGTTGAACGAACTGGAAGAAGTAAGGGTTTGGTCCCGTATGGGCCCTTCAATGTATGATCATTTAACGAGTCTAGAGAAGGTAAACTCGGTGGTTTTTCATATTTAGAGAGTCTGAAAATGACTTAAAGACGACTCCAGGATTGTTCTTTTTCATAATTTTAGTCTTGCGAGGCCGAAAAAGAGATAAACTACCACTCGAAAGACTCCCTTTCAAACCTTTTAATGAGTGTGAAAGGAAGTAAAATCACTCGACAATCTTTTCATGTTTAGAGAGTTTGAAAAGATCTTAAAGGAGACTCCAGGGGGTTCATTTTTCGTATAACCTTTACGATTCCGAAAAAAGTGATAAAATTCTACTCGGTTACACTCTCATGTATTTATGAGCACAAGAAAAAACAAAGACTCAGCTCAGTAACTTATTCTCATGTATTTACAAGCACGAGAAAGAACAAAGACTAAGCTTGGTATTGGTTTCATTTTTACACAAGCTTGAAACAAAATTAAACTATGCTTGTGAATTCCCAACGTAACTTCCAAAGGTTGGGATACCCATGGATGGTTGGTACTCTGCCCCCATCTTGAAAAACTAGTGGGTTAACTCCAGAATGATCATCAAACGTTGGAGACATGCCCCCCAAGCTTCAAATCATTCACCGACTGTGAGGTTGTCACCAATTTCTATCCTAGATGGAGAAAAAGGATAAGGGTGGATGAAATGAAGGTTCAAAACGAGACTTAACGAAAGACTCGACTCGACATCTATGAGATCTGACGAAAGACTCAACCTGAAGGGAGAGGTCATTGTTTCATTTTTTAACGATCTTGACACAAGAAAATAACTATGCTCAAGGCTCCGGGTTCAATCCCCAGATTTTTGTTTCATTTTTTAACGAGCTTGCCACAGAAAAGAGAAACTATGCTCGTGACCTCTGTTTCATTTTTTAAAGAGCTTGCTATAGAGAGGAAAACTATGCTCATAGATTACATTTCATTTTTTAACAAGCTTGCCACATAGAAGAGAAATTATGCTCGTGCCCTCTTCTTGATCATGGATTCCAAGAGGATAATGGTCTAGAAAGAAACCATGTCAAGGGACAAAACTCGGTCATGGATTCCAAGAGATCTTCACTGGATGGAAGAATTATGCTCTCGAAGGAACACATGTCGAAGGCCGCGACAGGGGTAAGGAGATCAGGTTCCAACAACCCTACTGAAGAGATCACCATGTCAACCACTAGATCTAAATCATCAGGAGTTGAAGTCACAGGAAATAACGCCACATAATTGACATGTGGCGGGGGTGATACTATCTGCATATAAGAACCATTTAGGGAGGTAATCCAGTTGGGACCGATGAATGAAAGTTGATCAATAGTCACAATTATTCCATTGTGAGGGAAAGATATCACATGGAAAAGAGTGGACACAATAGCTTTCATGGCATAGACATAATATTGCCCAAGGAGTAAAGCGAAATCCAAGGGGTCGCGGACTACCATGACATCAATAAAGACAGTTTTCCCTCCCAAAGTTATAGGAAATTGAGGAAGAGTCCCTAAAGGTTGACTCGTTCTTCTATTGAAAACTAATAGATTTTGCGTAACCGGGGCAAGCTGAGGACAACCCAAAGCGTGCCAAGCAACAGAGGACAAATACTAACGGAGGTACCTTCATCTATCAATGTTTGAGGAACACCCCGACCACAAAACTATACTGCAAACTAGAAAGGAATATGAGAGGGAAGACGACGTCCAATTAGCGCACCCCAATAAAAAAGGATGGCCTCATTACTTGAAGGAGGTTCCACAGGAGGAGGAGGAATTCCCCCCAGCACGATAGACTTTGTATCAACGAGAAAAACATGGGCAGTATTGATTTTACTCTTTATAGGGAGAGTAGGATCGACCGATAATGGGATCATATCGACCATGTTGGCACTCTTCAGAGGAAGAGTGGGATTGACCAATAAAGTAACCGAAGCAACCACTTTGGCACTCCTCAATGGAGGAGTGGGATCGACCGATGGTGGAACCAGATCGACCGCTTTAATTTCACTCTTTTGATGAAGAGTGGGGCTGGTCGATGATTGAACTAGATCAACTACTTGGGTTTGTGGTTCAATCGATGAGGATATGGGATTGACCACCTGATTAACCAGACTGACCGAAGATGGAACTGGATTGACCAGTCCATCAACTAACGATGGGTTGGGGGAGATCTTATGATAACCTTTTGGAAGTTGAAGCTTGTCCAAAAGAGAAGAAGCCTTGTCCATACGAGGACAAAGGTGAGAGTAATGGCCACCTTCGCATAACATGCAAGGGAATTTGACAGTTGTCTTCTTCTTACCAACCTTAACATCACTAGTTGACGGAGTATCACTAGCATGACCAATAGGGGCCGATGAAGTGGAGGACCAAAATTCTAAGACCTTGCGAATACCAGGGCAATCCCTCATAAAATGGTCACCCTTACAAAGAGTGTAAGGGAATTTGGGTTTCAGATTCTTCGTTTTAACCTTATTGACCTCACCAACACTCCCAGTAATATTAACAATAGTTGGTTGCTCGGATCCAACATTTGATGTAGTTGGAGGCTTGGTCCCCTTCTAGTTCTTCTTCTTTTCTTTATGTTTCTTCTTCTTATTATTAACCTGGTTACTTGCTCCAGAGCTTTCACTAGGCGAAGAAGGAGAAATGGAAGGAGACCTGATGGATGAAGAAGGAGAAAGGTTGACATGAGGTTGATGTGTGGGCAGTGTGCTTATATATGAAGCACTTGCATTCAAAATCATTAGAGTGGAAAACAACCATACTGGTAACCCAATTGTGAGACCTGGAAGGCTCAAAGTAGCGATGTAAGGAGGACCAACGTTTCCATAAGAAGGAAAAACAAAGGGTTCCCTTGGAAAAGGGTTTCCTTCATTGGTCATTCCGGGAACTGATGCCATAAAAATAAAGATCCAACCTAGATTCTTCTAGGGAGAACAAACAACACACGCTAAAAATCTAGTAAGAAAACAAGAAAACAAAACCTTCTCACAATGAGCACACTAGTTGGTGATGAAATCCAACGTCGCAAGAACAAAGTAAGAAGGGGCTAAGATAGAGCGGGTGGAAAAGTTACATTGACGACCTGCTTAATGAACTTACACCCTGGTGCAAGCTCCCACACATAATTGTGGGTATACCCTCCAAGGAGCCTGAGTGAGTATGGCCAACGTCGATTCTAGGTACTGTGAAGACTTGCCCCTCCACAATCACCTTGTGTAAGGACCCTAAAGAGATAGGCCACTAAGGTTACCAACTACAACAGTGACTCCTGGGGAAACGGTCGACAGTCCAATCTATGCGCAAGGGCAGGGTATCTAGCCCAAAATTAACTTGAAAGGCTTCCATTGATCATTGTGGGAATACCTTCAAGAGACCCCCATAATACGTGCAATCTCTACACCAATACCAACAAAATAGGGTGAGTAACTTTGTTAGTCTCAATGCGACCTCGTGATTGACCCTTGTGTGAGAAGGGCTTCCCAAGACAAAACGTAGCAATTGGACTTCACCACTCCCTAAGACAAGATTCTATGTTTGTTTGCAGCTTTGGAAAGTTATTTTTCACACCTATTCCAAATCCCTACAACTAATCTAATGTAGGTTTGCTACCAGAAAATATAAAAATGTCTAATCAATTTTAAATTTAGAACTTGATTTTTAAGGCTGTTGTTACTCACAAGGAAAATGGCATGGACAATATGGTGTTTTGACCGACTCGAAAGTTATGCAAAGAGATGAAGATGCAATCTTTTCATTTCGATGAAAGTTATGCTACGAGAAGGGGAAAACATTCATCATTCCCGAATGTACAATGTCTCAATATCAAGATTTTCAATAAATGATACAAATAGACTATACACCAATACACGATTCACGCCCCCCCCCCCCCCCCCCCCCCCCGGGCCATGAGGGGGAAAAATTTTCAGAATTCAAGACCAAAAAAAATGTCAAAAATCATGTAATTTCACTTCTTCAAATGAAAGCATTCAAGGAAGACAATAAAATGTGAAGAAGAACCCAAGAGATGATAGAGAGAAAGAGAAACCACTCAAACTAATTGCTTGGGAAAATGACTTCAAAGATCAAAAGGAAAGTGCAAAAGACCTTTGAATCTCCTTACCAAAGTTTTCACTCAGTCAGATGAATGAGAAGAAAACAAAAAATCAACTCTAAATCGTCAAGGACAAAGATTTATTGCAATGTAAGGAAGAAAACATGTCAAAATTCCAAACAAGAAGAGATTGATTCTTAGAAAACAAAGTGTTGAAGAACAATACAAAGATGGATTGAGAGTATGAGATCCCTGAGCCAATGCCAAAGCTAAGAAATAAATTCAGAAGATGAAAACCCTAGGAGATTTTTTACAGAAAAAGGGCATCACTCTGGTGTAAGGGGCACTAGAGCGTTATAATGCTCTATGTAAGACCAACAGAAAGATTTGGCGCTCTGCTAACAAGGGCAGGGGAGCGCACTGCTACAAAAGCTCAGAAAAGTTCTTAGAAACTCAAAAATTCAAAAAAATTCAGTCAATCAGGGTGATCATGATGACATAAAGAGGCAATCAAACCAATCTAAGAATAAAAAAGACAATATGGAGAAGATCAAATTAGTGGGCAAAGGGACAAAACAAGATCTAGGAAAGGAAACAAAAATCAGAGCTCATCCCCAGTGGAGTCGCCAATTTCTGTTATAGATAAATCCCCCTGCGGACAAGTGGATTCTCTCTTGGATCTAGACCCCTATGACCAAGACAGAAAAGTGCTTAAAGTGGACACTGACATTCCTTTAGATCTAATTAAGCTAATGTATGAAGAGGAAGAATAAAAGTGTACCTTTTTAATGGTGTGTGTCCTTGTACAGTCCAAGCTGATCTTCGATCCTAATCTCCTTGATAAGTCCTGTAAAACAAACAAAGATACAACAAGCTTCCTATTCTACTGAGATTAGCTCAAAAACAGATCTATCTACTAGAGACAAGTCCATGTGGAACAAACACAAACTTGAAAGAAAGAGGCCAAGCATATATGTATATTAATGAGAACAAATGAAGAGTACTTACAATCCTTTGATGACGGTGCAACAACAGCTTCTCCTAGATCTCTTTGTCCAACCCCTGCTCAAAAGCTCCATGATCAAAATGACAATATTTTCACTGATTATTCTCATCCACTTCTCATGAGATCATAAGTTTGGTATCTCTAAACTCCTCTGTCTCCTTTTCCTCCATGGAAAGCACTCATTATATAGGATTTGGAGGCTCAACCACCATGGAGAGGATCTCTCATCAGATCCACTAAGAAAGGGATCTCTAAGATATTTAGGGAGAAAATATCTCTTAAGGATTTTGGGGAGGAAATATCTCTCAAGGATTTTAAGGAGGAAATATTTCAACCATCTATGAGATCCTCCACCTTCCCTAAAA
>ML801030.1:7575-22043 GCA_009831015.1 Picea engelmannii
TTAACTTAGGGCACTTGATATCACACCAATATTAAGGGGTGGATTCACAAGATAAATGCAAGCACTCAAAACTTCATTTCTTCTATTGAATTGATAAAGTTCTTTTTCCTTCTTATCTTGTGGCTTTGTAGGATAGTTTAGTATGACTCCAAAATGAAGGATGTCCAAACATGCAATCCTTGAAACTGGTAAAATGCTTTGCAAAGACATGGTTGTCACTCCTCTCAATTTTGATGCAAATCAAAGATCCCCACCGCTTTATTCATACATTGTCTCTTCCCCCTCCTTTATAGTTTGGCTATTGATTTTTTGGTCCAAGAAATTCAAATATTGTAGATCTTTTTAATGTGATGCACTTGCACTTTATTGAAATTTGATAATATAATTATTTTCCATATAATTGAAGGGATGAGAGAGTGGGCCATTGTTGACCAATGTACATGTCAAAAGGCTTGTGCTATTATCCCACTCCCAATTTCCAAACAGGGGCGGGGCGGGTGAACCTCACAACCATAGCTTAATTAGGACAAATACCCAAATCCTTATTCACAATCATAGCTAAATTAAGACAAATACCCAAATCCCTATTCACAACTGTAGCTAAATCAGGACAAATACCTAAATCCCTATTCAGGGTTGGTAAGTAAGGTTGCTCCTATTTTTGAAAGGAATGTGGAGGAATCACTTTGTTTCCCTTTCAATTGAATCGAGGATTTGTGTCACCATTGTTCTTAGATATTATTCCTTAGACTATGATCATGCGTCGGAGCTGTTTAGGGGCAACCAAGAAGCTTAAGGTTATTGAACACCATACATTCACAAGGAAGACAACACAATGTTGTTGTTGTGTTTCTCCATTATTATTGAGGACAAGATTTCAAGAGTTTAACATAAATATGTTAATATGTGTAAATAGATATTTAAAATTAAAAATAGTGTGAGGCTAAAAATTTAATTACATAATAACACTATCTACTAATTTATTTTATGATATAATTGATTTTATAATGATAAGTTTTAAGTGTTTCCAAAAACAAAATTAACAAAAAAAAATAAAAAAATTATTTTGATTTGTTAAAAAAACATAAACATTTTTTCATATTATTTAAATATCTTAAATGGTAATTTTTTCATATTATTTAAAAATCTTAAATGGTAATAAAATAACTTCCTTAATTTACTTTATATAAGTCATTCATGCTGTATCATTTTATTGATGAAAATCCACTATAAATGAAATTACTAAAGTCCAAAAGACATGCCATTCAACTCTACCAGCTTAAAATGAAAATTATGTTAATAAAATAACATATAAAATATAAAATAGAAACAATATATTAAATTGTTTTTAATTATGTTATACGGAAGGAATAACTTTGGATTGAAGCTGTCAATGATGGCCCTTGTCAACGCAACAACTCTGAAGACTCTAACAACTTGACAAGTGAGATTCATAATTATGGCATTAAAGCTTTATTTCCAGAGCACTCAATGCTCAGGGTTTCTGAAGACAACCCAATAAAATTGTTTGTTGAATTGCAGACACCAGGGTCAGCCATGGGGATCAATCTAACCAAAAAAATATAGCAGGAACACAGCTGCTGACCGGGCAACCAAGTCGACCAAACAGAAACGTTACAGAGGAGTCATCAACTAATATCAAATCATTTTTTCTTTACAATAATGAAGGTAGGGAATCAGCGGCTTTGCTGCTCATCCCATTTGTTTTTGCAGACAGAGAGTATAACATATTATTTGAAAGATTCTCTTTCAATCAAACAAAGGATGCGTTGGAAGCTGAGGACATCACACTCAACTCTGAGCACACCGATCTGTTGAAATCCCAACTCCTCGGCTGATAAGTCGAGCAAAACAGCCATGAGAGGATGATTTATATGACTGGTCGCCACCATGAACAGCTCTCTTTCCTTCCCAACGCGCAGAGGGACGAATCCGCTAACTCCTCTCTCAGCTGAAATTTCACATGACCGTGATGATTTGGGACTAGAGAGCTCAGATCCCAGCGCCTCATTTCCCTTCAACTGAATCCTTCTCCGTGGCATTAGTCTTCTGAAAAAATGGGGTATCTTGGCCATTTTAGCTGAGATTTCTGTGGACTGTGTATGGCTGAAGACGAGGCCGAGGAGAAGCGTTTGTACAATGAATGTTTGTTTATTCAAAGGGGTCGCTGTTGCTTGTATTTATAATGTTGGTATGGGCTTAGAGCAGGTTTCTCGACTGTATCTACACATGAAGGTTGAAAATTTCGCAAAGAATCATTGAAAACTAATTAAAATAAAATAATATTGCAAGTCCATCATGTCCTGTGATCCATCAGTAAAACGAAAACATTTAGAATGTGTTAAGAGGTTCCTTTCCGCACATTAACTGTAATGACGGTGGGAAGTATATATATTACAACAAAGATTACAAACGGGTACCTCTACCTTAAAGCTATGAGTCAGGCTTTCAAATCATATGGCCCCACCTTATTCTTATTAGAAACGGGTACACATATTCTTATTGGTAAGGTTTTTTATTTTAATATGCAAGTTTGGGTCATACATCAATCAAACCTTAAAACACCAAAAGAGAACGCATTATCACTAAAGACATGAAGCTTCCTTGTTATTCATATAGATTGTCCTACTCGTTTCAAATACATTGTCTCACCTTTTTCAAATGAAAAGTCCAAATGCGATCTTCATCACCTAAGACTAAGAGAGTCTAGGTGAGATGTTTTCCCATGGATCTTCATCATTTAAGAGAAACGTTTTATAACCTAATCTCTTTTCAATGGATGTATTTTCACTGACAAAATTCTAACACTTATGAACATGATTGCAATTTCAAAATAAATTAATTAGTTTTAATTTATCCACAACGTAGACATGCATCATATATGAATGTTGAATGGGATAAATGCTTCTTACAAGACAGCATTTCATAGAATGTAATCCAATCAAAGACCTATATTTTAAAACAGAGTTTATATGACCACATAATACAAAGTTAATTTATCCATTTAGCTTTTTCATAACCAAGACCTTATCTATTATTCGACTTTTTATAGGAAGAGAAACAGACTCCTTGGAGTTTATAAATCATGATAGGTTTATCCTATGTCCACAACCAATCTCCCTAAGTTGGTTCTTGAGTATATAGGTTGAACTTATAGAAATCTCATTTATGATATTTTCATAGTGGGTATTGTTTGAGAGATAAGTTTTCAGATATTCCATAATGGACATTTTAAGTGTCAACATTTTGAACCCAAATTAGTATTCATCTTCCATGTATGCAAAAATAGATAGATCAAATGGCCCAAATACTTCAACAAAACAACCTTGGATATCGCATCCCCGAGGGTGCCAAGAAGAAGAATCCAGAAGATCAAAATCCCAAGAAAGACAATTCTAGCCATGCTTTGATTTCCATCAACTCCTCTCCCAATGTTTGGATCGTAGATTCAGGTGCATCACACCACATGGAAGCCAAAAAAAAAGTCAATTCTTTATTGGATGCAGGCAAATGTCCTCCTATTCTCATGGGGGACAACTCTCTAGTCAAGGTCATCGGCAAAGGAAGAATTGAACTCACAAACGGAAGCTTCGAGAATGTGCACTACACGTTCCCAAATGTTTTGTCAATATTCTCTTTGTGTATCAGATAAAAAACTACAACTCCAAAAAGAGAGTCAGATTCACACCTAATGCATTAGATATCTATGACATGCAAACCAATTCGAGGGTTGCTACCGGTGAGGTAAATAATCAATTTAAACTCTACAAATTTTCTGAATTTATTGAACCAGATTATGCATTATTGTTTACCCATGCTAATGAAAGTAGTAGGATATGGAAATAAAGGTTCAGGCATTTAAATTTTATATATATGAAACATATTAGCAAGTAGGGAATGGTTGATGGTCTACCTGACATCCACTTCTCCAAAATAATTTGTGAGACATGTGTTCTTGGAAAACACCCTCAAGAGAAATTCGACAAGGGAAAGAATCAAAATGATTCCTTTCCTTTAGATCTGATCCATAGTGACCTAATGGGCCCTTTTCCGCATCCATCAATCAGTAAAACAAGGTACATGCTCATTTTTGTTAATTCTCACGCTTCACAGGGATTTTCTTTCTCAAGCAAAAATTAAAGGTCTTTCAACACCTCAAATATTTCAAAGCCCTTGTTGAGACACAATCAAGAAACAAGATCAAAGTCCTTTGAACAGATAACAAGGGAGAGTATCTAAACCATGAGATACAGAACATTTTTCATGAGGTGGGGATTCAATTGCAGCACACGGTTCCCTATACTCTGCAGCAAAACAGAGTTCTTGAGCGGAAAAATAGATCTCTAAAAGAGATGGAATCTTTCATGCTACATGCAAAGTCACTTCCACAAATATTGTGGGATGAAGTACTTAATTGTGAAAACTACATCCAAAACAGATCTCCCCATAGATCTGTCAAGGATAAGATCCCTTATGAGGCTTGGAGTGGCCTCAAATCGGAAGTGACCCACTTCCATATTTTCAGTTCACATGCATGGTCAGGATTCCCTCTACGAATAGGAAGGAAATTTATCCACAAAGCATAGAGTGTATCTTTGTTGGATACCATGATGGTGTGAAGGGATACAAACTCATTGATCTTTCCTCGAACCGACTCATCATTGAGTGTAGTGTCCAATTCGAGGAAAGTGATCCGGATTTATGTAGGAACATAATGAAATACATAAATACACATAAACACAGAGATGCAACGGAAATAAGACTTCATTTCATTAATAACAAATGACTAAAAAATGCTTACAGACATAATGGAAATAAACTAGCTAGGGCGCTGGTAGCTTATCTCTGAGAAGAGATGTGGCGGCTACTGGCCTCTGAACTGCATGTTACAATGAGGCTCGAAGGCCTATATATTACTGAGAAACAATGGAAAACCATAAACATCCAAAAACCTAACCCTAGGAGATGAAACGCCGGAATATGGGCCCCGTTGGGGTAAATTGGTGCATCAATTTCCCGGGGTCGTAACTTTGGCACACTATCTCCATTTGACGCACATGATACATCATTAGAAATATCTATCCGAGGACTACACTGCTGAGAGTGAATATCGAGTCCGGAATGGACTCATATTCGTCGAAGCATTCATGCCCAAAAAACGTCATTTAGGGCCTCAAAACAGCTCCGGAAGTTCAGGACCCGAAGAACTGCTAAAAATAGTAAATTGTGCTACAATTAAGGAAACTAAAAAAGTGAAAGAAACAATGGTGTGGGCCCAAGTGGAATAGGTGGGTGGACACCAATATCCACCTGGATCATAAAGTGTCTTGCATGCACCTCAAAAGCCGCATGAAAACACTTTTTCTCTTCCACCTATCAGAGATGATGAGAATGCACATGCCGACTCTTCTTCAGAAAATATTTATGATTCAAAGGATTTAGATGATCCACACACAGAGTCAGTATAGTTAGATGCAAAGTCAGTGCATGCAAATGCATATGCAAAGCCAGAGAAGAGGCCCAAGTGGGCCAAGACTACTCTTTAGGATGCAAGAGATCTTGTTGAGGATCCAATTGATACAAGGAGGACTCAATCTGATTTCTAGGATCCTCCTCTTGCACTCACTACCACTTAACTGATGCCACCTAGGCATATTTTCTTGTTTCAGTCTTCATATCCACATTTCTATGGTGAGGTTGTTGAAAATCCCTTTGGGGAATCCACCATGCAGGAGGATTACAACTCCCTCCTCGAGAACCATACTTGGGATCTAGTTCCCCTGCCTTCAAGAAGGAAACTCGTCAGGTGCAGATGGGTCTATAGCACCAAGAGTGCAGTGGATGGACATGTTAGCATATACAAATCCAAGCTAGTTGTCAAAGGATTTCAATAGGTGCATGGCATTGACTATGATGAGACCTTCTCTCTAGTAGCGAAGTTGGATTCCATAAGTTTGGAACTTGCCATTGCGGCAACCAAGGGATGGGAAGTCCATAAGATGGAAATGAAGAATGCATTTCTTTATGGCGATCTCTCTGAGGAGATCTATATGAAGCAGCCCCAAAGATTTATGTAGGATTCATCTTTGGTCTGTCAAGTGAAGAAGTCTCTTTATGGCCTCAAGCAGGCTCCAAGGGTATGGTATGCCAAGATGGACTCCTACCTACTATCATAACTAATTCCAAGCTAGACCTGAATGTTTACATGCTTAGGATAAATGATTCACTTCTACTCCTAGTTCTGTATGTTAATGATTTGATGATCACTGGTTGCTCGACTTCAACAATTGTTGCAGTTAAGAGGATTCTGCATGACGATTTCTTGATGACGGACATGGGTCTGCTACATTTCTTTCTTGGACTCGAGATCAATCAGGATGCATCATACATCAAACTATCTCAGGCCAAGTATGCATGAGATATTTTTGAGATATTTCACATGACAGGCTATAGGTCTTCCCTAACTCCTTTCCTATCAGGAGTCAAACTTGAGGATGGCGGGGACACTCCACTGGTTGAAAACACACTGTATAGACAACTAGTGGGGATCTTGTTGTATCTCACACACTCTAGACCAAACCTCTCCTATGAAGTTGGATTAATATCCAATTTCATGCAAGAGCTGCATGAGATACATTGGAAGGATACAAAGTGTATCCTTCGATAAGTGCAGGGCACCATCAACTTTGGGATTCACTATGCAACAAACTCTACATTGGACCTCGTTGGGTTCATTGATTCTGATTGGGCTATCGATTACATTGATCGCAAGTACACATCTGGTTACTCACTTAGTCTTGGTTTTGGGCCAATCTATTGGTCAAGCAAGAAGCAGGCTGGTATTTCTCTATCTTCAGTTGAGGCAGAGTATATAGGGGTAGTTAACATAACCATTCAGGCTATGTGGCTACAACTTTTTCTCATTGAGTTGGGAATTTAGTTTCATCGGCCGATTGTCATCTGGTGTGACAGCTAGAGCACTCTAAAGTTCTACAGAGATCCAGTTCAAAGGTAGTGGATGAAGGACATCAAGATCAATATGCACTACATCTGGGATTTAGTACACGGGGGGATCATCAACCTGTGGGAGATCATCGACCTGTATTTTTTTCCTTCAGTAGAACAAACTGTAGACATCTTCACCAAGACCTTCATTGAGCATAAGTTCCATTCTTTGCGTAGTTGTCTTGGAGTGAAGGACACAATTGCCTAACAATTGTTAGCTATTCTTTTTACATACATTGTACTTTGAGGGGAGGTTTTACCATGCTTTTTTCCCTCTTTCCTCATTTATTTTAGTGTATCTTTTGTATTTGGGTACCTAAAAATGCCTCGTTGTTGGGACCCATTCTTTATTTTCACCATAGTGATGTTCAGGGGGGGTGTTGGAGATACTTCACACACACCTAGGATTTATTTTTCATAAGGTTTTCCCTATTTTTATTAGTCATTATTCATTCTCCTATAGTTTAGGGAGAATATTCTCTTCAGTTCACACTTCAGTTTGATCAGTTGAGTGGAGTCTAGATGCCACATTGGGATTATCACCATGCAATTTTGGGATCATCACCAACTAATGCACATTATCCTTGGGATCATCACTAGATAATGCACATTTTCCTTGGGGTCATCACCATAGTAGCACATTACTCATGATTCCCTAATCTCCTTCTCACTTCACTCTGTTTCATTCAGTTAACTAAAGACTGAGAGACTAGTTAACTCAAACTAGGTGGTAGTTCACTCCCGGAACTGCCTCAAAGACTAGACTTGGTGGTAGTTTACTCCTGTAAATGTTGGTGTCTATCCATATCACTCTATACCACCACTATGGTGCATTGGATTATCCTCCAGTGTGCATTAGTTGAGTTATACAGAGTATATCATGTGTAAATTATCATTCATTCATTTAGTTAATGAAAATTCTTCCATTCTTTCTCTCTTGCTTCTCTTTTCTCATATTTTCTCTGTAAATTGTGTATGTCATTTGCTAGCTAGATATATTCTATGAAGGTTCAACAAATTTACTATGAGCATGCTACCCAAAATCGCTTGAGCTAGTGTTTTTCAAAATCTAACCCTTAGTGTAAAAATTTCATTGTCCTTACTGAACAAAACCTTAGTTTTAGAGATTGTCAAATAAAATTGTTTTTGAGAAATTGAATCAAGAGGGGTTCCCTTAGTTGTAACTCAATGTTAGGATTCCAATGCAATCAATGGTTCAACAAATTGAGTCTTAGTTAGAGTTTTATGGGGATTTGCAACTTTCTTCCTAAATCCATTCAAGGACACATTGTGATTTTGCTCTGGGGCATAAAATACAAATCAAGCAACATAATTAAGTTTCATAACCTCCTGCAACTGTGTTTGGCTAAGGACCACGTGATCACACTACCCACAATCGCTTGTGATCTCATTTTTAGGATTCCAATTCAATCGATAGTTCACTATTGTAAGTCTCTCTTAGAATTTTATTGCATGTTGCAAAGTCTTTCTTTTTGAAGTCATTCAGGGACACATTAAGAATTTGGTCCAAGTGCATAAAATACAAAATGAGAAGTAGAATTGAGTTTCGTAAGATCTTACAAATGTTTTTATCCAAGGCCCACATGATCATGCTACCCACAATCGCCCAAGCAATTGTTTTGCAAAATCCACCCCTTGTGAAAAACATTTCATTATCTTATTAAGAAAAACCCTCGTTTTGGAGATCATCGAATAAAACAATTTCTAGGAAATGGAATGATAAAAGAGGAGTACCCGTAGCTATAAAACACTTCCAAGTGTCCAATGCAATAAAGAATTCACTGATTCAAGTCTTAGTTGGGGTTTTATGGAGAGTTGTAATTTTTTTCCTAAAGCCATTCAGGGACAGAGTGAGAATTTGGTCCAAGGGAATAAATTCAAACTTAATAGAATAACTTAATTATGTAAGCTCTCGAAAAAGTTTTTTTTTCCAAGGTCCACATGAGAATGCTACCCATAATTGCTCGAGCTAGTGTTTTGAAAAATCCACACCTAAGTAAAAAAATAGAGAGATAGAACCAAATTGGTCTAGATGGGATATAAACTTAAATTGAGAGACATAATTTATTTTTCTTATATCCTATAGGTGTGTTAATATAGCAAGGATTATAGAATACCATCCTTCAACCTCCATGGTAGAATATTTTTTAATTCAACCCCCTAATTCTAATTTGTTGCAATATTTTACAAAGGGCGAAACATTATCTAAACAATGCACCATGAAAAAATAAATATGGCCATGATATGAGTAGGATAAGGTTTCCCCTAGAGGTAATCCAATATTATAGGTCATATTCCTTTCGAAGATTAGATATTACAACCAAGAAGAAAAAAAATATTTCACCCAATCAAGATCAACAATGAATATCAAGTTCTACAAGAAGGGAACTTTAAGGGAAAACCTTCACCAACAATATCAACTATGGATTGAAAAATTTACTTGAAAATTTTTCTAGGGATCCAAGAGGAAGAAAAAAACATGGAACCAAATAATCAACAAACGAAAAAGGAAGGAGGAAGGAAAACCTAGAAAATCTTCCTTCCAAGTGGTAGATTTCCTCCTCAAATGGATTGATCAGAAGGATTGTATAAGACTTGATCAATTCACCATTAATTCTTAAGTACCAAATATGAACCAAGAAAGTGAAGCTTCAAGAATTGACAACATTCATCCATAAACAAAGAACCCTTTACACCATAAATGCTCCAATATTGACATGCAATTGATTTTTCTCAACTCATGCATGTGCACTATGCTAGCTAAGATGTTGAAATGCTTTCCTCCCTCCTTTGTGCCATAGATTTGCAAATTTGACCCCCACGTATAAATTTGCGACATTGTCTCACAAAGGATGAAATGTTAGCTCATAAATGCACTAGAAAAGTTACATATCTTGATTCATAGGATGAGAGGGGGGTGTTCTATGTCAGATAGGATATTGAACCATTTCCTTTTGACCTTTTTAGAAATTTTTGAATGTGGCCCCTAAATGAGAATTTGCTTCATTATCTCACAGATGGTAAGAACCTAACTTATTTTTATGCCGGCAAAAAAATATTGGTTGTTGGGACGATCTAGGAAATGGTTCCCCTAGAGATAATTTGACTTCATTAGTCCAACAAAGTTTACGGTTTATTTTTTCAATAATTCAATATTTTATCATGAGTTGTAACTCATGACCTGGACTCATTTTGGAAAACTGGCCAACCTATCCCTGGGGAATAAATTAGATGATTTTCACTAGATTAGATGTTGGAATTCTATCATCCAACCTCTGTGGTGGAGATTTATGAATTTGAACCGGAATGTAAATTTGTTGCATTATCTCATAGAGGGTGAAACCATAATTCATAAATGTGCCAATAAAACATAGCTTGGTCCATGATACAAGTGATAAAATGTTACCCCTAAAGGAAATATGATGTCTAGAGTCCAACAAATATGATGATTTTTATTTCCATTACATTTTTAACATTTTATTGTGAGTGTCATCTTGTTTTGTACACTAATTCTTAGACACCAACCAAACTTGTATTTAGATCATCAAGCCTAAATGGAGAAGCATAATTGTGTTTCCTTATATTTTATATGTGTGTTAGTCCATCCTCAAGGGTGGTACTCTATCCTCCAACCTCCATGGTGGATATTTGTGAATTCAACCCCCTAAATGAAAATTTGTTATTTCATCTTTTAAAGAGACAAAGATGATAGTTCATATACATGTTCCTCTTTCCATGTATCTAACAAATTATTCGACCCATTATGTTGTACTTTATCGATGTAATATTTGTCATGATGGATTAAATTCTATTCATATTGCAAGGTCCTTTTTTATAGTGACTACCATGCATCCACTAGCTAGATGTCACATAAAACTTTGTATTCATAGGGAGTAGTATAAAAATCTCCCTATGATCCACATGCACTTTAGTATTTACCTTGTTTTCCAAATATTGTCAAATTTGGTATGGGGGTTGTTATCGCATAAATTGTAGGTTGGGAAAAGCTAAACCTTGTTAAAATTTTGGTATGCTCATTTAACCATAGACAATGTGTTGGCAGCCAATTCAATTTTTTCAATTGCCCTAAAAGCTGCCTACACCTATGTCTCTTGAACTTCAAATTTCTGTCGCATCCTGCAAAGAGACGATGTTTTCATTTCAAGCGACATTTGCAAATTGGTTTTAATTTAGTTTTCATGACTGAAAGCGTGAAAACTCCTCCATTGTTATTTGAATTGTCGTGGTCTGCTCATTGATATGTTGATTGGTACTTACCTTTGGTTTATTTTCAAAACTATGTCCATTTTCCTATCATCGTTTTGATTGCGCAACTTGACTTTGATTTAATTGATAAGGCTTTGAGCATGCAAATTCATGATTTATACTTGATTACATAAGGGTCATGGTGGATTAAAGGTTTTTATATAATGTGATCCTTATGATTTTAAAGCTTTTGGCTTAATCGATTTGTCTATTATCACCTTGTTTTGAAAAACTTTGATCAAAACATTGTATTTTGTATCAAGCGCATGAGTTTTATTTCATATTGAATGGCAATGTTTGGAGTTATACACATGGTGCGTTGGTCAAACTTTTGGATTTTGCAACAACATTGGTTTGAATTATTACAGGCGCATATTTAAACTATGGTTTTGATTTTACGTTGAACGATCGTGGTTTCAAACTATACATTGGCACGATGATATAATTGTCCACCGTTTAAACCTTGGGTTGGTCGAATAATGTTAATATTGGTTATGATTGATTGAACAGGGATGGTACTGTGCCATTAATGTTTTGCATGGCGGTGAACTAACCCACCACCTTCGCACGTGCATATTGATTCATTCCCCTTTGAGCGCTTGCGGCTGTTAATCCCAAACGACCTCGCTCCTGTGTGTTGATTGTGTTCAATTCGAACTCTACCATGAGCCCGAGCCATGGCGCCATTCGTGAGGGCTAAACCTAATGGCTGTCAGGCATTGTTAATGTTTGATGGTGCTTACAGTGACCTTGAGGAATTCGGATGGCTCCCGTTCATCTGAAAGTTTGATGGTTATAACCCTAGAGTGGCTCGGCAATTTGCATTAACCTTCGATGGCTGTCGAGCCAAAGTTGGGGATGTGCAGTTGGAAATTGATGAGAAATTTCTCAGTCTAGCCACCGGTCTGCCTGCTGTCGGACAGAGATGGTTGAAAAATTGTAAAGTTGAGGATGTCCCATGGACATTACTCTTTCAGTCACGAAGAGTGAGCTCTTGTGACAAGGGTTTGCCTGCAAACATGCTTAAGCAGCGCTGGCACGAATTGCTCATGGTAACCAAGCAGTTCATTACCTGCGAGGGCAGGTATGGTTTCGTTTTCCTGTATCACCTTCGGCTACTTATGGTTTTCATAGGCTATGAACTTAATATGCCTTTCTACTTGCATAGGAGTCTGTTTAAAATGTCCAAAAGGTATAAACAAAACCAGGCTGAGAACAGCCTATTTCATTTTGGGTTAATCAAAATGCTTGTGGTTTTTCATTTGGGGTTACGTCGGGACTGTTGGAATGATTTTCTTAAACGCAATAATTTTGACAAGTCAAGCCCACCACAGGTTGATAAACCTGTGGTGAGCGAAACCAAGTCGGTACCCCCTGTCCCTCACAGTGCTCTGCTACCCAAACCCCTACCCGAGCAACCTATTGATCTGCCCAATTCTATCACCGAGGATGTGGAGAATGTTAAACCTGTGGCTAAAAATCCCAAGACCAAACCCATTGCCAATTCTAAAGGAAAGAAGAATGCTCGGTTAATCTCTCACATGGCAAGAAACAAACCAAAAGCACCTGTCAACCCTGACCCTATTGTGCTTAGTGAAGAATCTGACTCGAAAATTGAACGTTTCCTAGCAAGCGAGTATCCCTATTCCGAAGGTCTGTGTGATAAACCAGCATATGATTTTGTGAAGAACCTACCACCGTGTTTATGAGATGATCCAAATTATCCCGGCATTAAAATGCCCTGTGAAACCCCTGGTGACTCGTCGAAACCCCCTCCTGTTTTATCTCAACTAGCTGCTCCACCGTGTGATCAGTGTGGTGCATGGCTGGAAAGGTATTACATTGATGTGCCAATGCTGCAATCTAGAATTCACGATCTGGAAGATCAAGTTGCAAAGCTCCCTAGTCAACAGGGTAAGATGCCATCCACTGATAAGAAGCAGCGAACAACATGTTCGATTTTGTTCAAGAACGTGGAGTCGGCAACAGCATTCGTCAATTCAAAATTGGCATAGCTAGATCAACCTCACTGGTATGACTTTCACCTATTTATATGACAAATTCATAAACCCTGTTTACACCGTGGATTTGCTCTGTCAACACAAGCATGTACTATTGTATATAATGTTGTTTTGATAAATCAATTTTCATTATTGTTTGAGTTTGATTGGATTTGGCTTTGATTCGAGTGATCTCGAGATAGATTTGATTTGTTTTGGATTCAATCGAATGCTCTGTTGGTAATCGAAGTTGTTGATATTTACTAAACACAGGTCGTTTCTGGTATTCTAATATTGAACACAGTCAATGGCTAGATTTGAATTTGTTGTACTCTATACAATATGGTTGGCATAATGATTAAATGTAATATTTCATATCTATTTCGATCAATTCAAACGTCATTCTGTTAATGCATAACTAAAGTGCAAGTTGTTCGATTCACATCGTTTGATTGTGTTATCAGCCCGATCCATATTTCAACAAACATACTGTTTAAAGTTAATTTGGGAATGGAAGCGATTATGTCCAAGATTACGATTTGTTTGTATATCTGACTCGGTTACGATTCGTTCTTATTGTTACCCAGTTATGGTTATCACTGCTTTTGGTGGTTATGATCACTATTTTCGATTATGTCTGTTGACTGTGTGGTGATACAATCAAAACAATTTACCTATTTTTACACTTGGTTGAATGATATCTATTGCTATGACTATAACGAGTCAATGATGATTACGATCATTATTTTGGTCATATCTGTTAACTGTATGACACTCATGCAACTAAAGACATTGGCAAAGTTTATGGATACTGTTATGCATGTTTCGTTTTGATTATAATCGTAACAGTTTGATATTTGATTAAAACAATATGAATTTTATGCACAGCAGTAACCAATTGATTATGATTGAGTTCAATGCGATTTACTTGTAATTGCATTTGGATTTGAAACAGTGTGGTTATTATTTGACCCGATTTAATGGCAACTAAAAACAGAGCATTCTTATCTTGTTTCGATTGCATTCTTTTCGATTTGGTTTGATTTGAATGATACATTTGCTTGAGCCATTAGTAATTCGATTTTGATGTTTATTGAAAACAAATTAAATTGGATTGTTTTAAAAGGATTTCATTTGATTTCTATCTGATTCTAT
>ML801030.1:22226-64648 GCA_009831015.1 Picea engelmannii
TGATGTTTTGTCACAGCTTTAGCTTCTCAATATATCAACATTTTGTTTCATGTTTTGTATATCAATTTGCTTATGGTTTATGACTACTTTAGCTATCTAGATCATGTGCAAATGATATAATTTTAATCACTGTAATCCATATCCGGTTTCTTCTAATTGTATAAAAAAACATAACAATTGTTAGTTCAGTTTGTGAATGACAGGTTTATCTTCTTCATGAGTTGAATTAAATAATATAGATTTTTGCATAACAGGTTTCCCTTTTGCAGAGATTTATATATCTTATAGTTGTTATGATATTTTTATGTCCTGTTTGTCCTATAAACCAACTCGAAAAGTAGCTTAGTTGATCGTTTACGAGAAGCTATTGAACCAATTCGGTGCAAGTTTACTTCCTCTGACCAGCTTCAGAGTCATCACACATAGGACAAATTAGGAGCGCTTTCAGGTCAGCTAATCTTTCCTTTGCTGTTTTCATTAAGTAATCTAGTTTAGAGATAGTTTTGATTAGATTTATATTAGATCGTTTAATTTCAGAAATTATATTAGATTGTTTAATTTCAGTAATGTTTATTTATTTTTCATAAAATATAAAAAAATCAAAAAAACATATCTTGCTGTCTTAGGGCAGTAATCAATTGAGTTTTGCAGGTTTTAATTAAATCTGTAGATTGTTTATAGTGTTCATTTGTGAATAAGTAATATTGCAGCTGATAATTAGATAGTTGATTTGAGTTATTAAAATAGTAATTATAATAGAATAGTTAGAGTAGTTTATATTTAGTTTTAATTTTGTTAGTTTAGTTTGTTTTAATTAGTTTAGTTTCCTAGTTAGTTTTATTAGTTTAGTTAGTTTTAGTTTGTTTTATTAGTTTAGTTTTAGTTAGTTTAGTTAGTTAGATTAGTTTCTCTTTGGTTTTCTTAAAAGACCTTAGAGAGGCCAACGGAGCCGTTAAACTCGTCAGGGTGGTCCATTCCAAACGGCTTGGGTTATTTAGACAACCCCAGACCGGTTCCACTCTCCCAGTTGATGGACAGACTGTTTCACCCGTCAACAAAATGTCACATCATTGTCACCCAACCATAGACATTCACTATGCCACCCCCGAGCAAACTTACCTTTTCTTAGATAGAATTATTCTGACAAGTCCACACCAGAACTAATAGATAAACCCTAGCCACAATATTGTTGTAGCAACAACATAATAACCATACAAATATAGTGTACTTTAGACCATTAGAATCACATGAGAGATATCAAAAAGATTTCTACACTATTCCTCCAGCCTTGCGCCCTCTCCAGCTACAACTGCAACTCTCTAAACTTGTGCCCTAGATACCACTACAGTTCCTCCTTAGACTTGTGCACTAGCTAAGTGAGTGTATGTAAAAATGAGCTAAGGATTCACCTTATTTATACTTAATCTAGTAGTGGAATTTTCCCACATGGTCATCCTATCTTTTTTGGCAAATATAATTTACGTTGTCTTTTTTCTGGCAAGGCGGACTTCTCTTTCTTGGTTTCTTATTTATTTATTATTATTCTCCTTGGGATGAATTCTCTTACAGGATTTCCACACATATTTTTAATGGTTCTCTGACTTCCGGAATATTTTAATATAAGTACAAAGGTTACACTTGGAGGTTAATACCTCCTGCAGCTACCAAAACATCAACACTCCATCTTAGCTAGGGAAGTATTAACTAATATTTTATTCATGTAATAGTCTCAAACACATTCATCCATATCACATGGCATGAGAAAGACTCACATGGTCTTGTAGACCGGTCTACAGGTAACATCACCATAGCCACACAGGCTATGTCATGGTTAAACAAATCATGTCTCAAGTAACATGGCCACACAACCATCTCATGATCAAACATATAATGCAAAAAGTAGCATAGCCACACAAGCTATCTCATGATAAAAAATATTATGTCACAAGTATCACCATCATAGCCGCACAAGATATGGAATATGCAGTTGATCCAGTTTTCACAGAATTGTGATACTACCCAATCCAATCAGAGTCTGGGCAACTGCAAATTGCCAACTCATACAAAATAAGGCATCTAGTTCATAAAGAACTAGTAACTTGTCAGCTCACACAAAATCTGACATCTAGTTCATAAGCAACTAGTAACTTACTAGCTCACACTGAATCTGGAATCTAGTTCATAAAGAACTAGTAACTCATCATCTCACACATAATCTAACATCTGGAATACTTAAATTAGACTCCCCTTGGAATGGGTAGTAGCGCAATTTTTTGCGAACGGGCTCAATTGCATATTCCAAAGCATGTACGTCTATGATGGTGATACTTGTGACATGATATTTTTTTATCATGAGATAGCCTCTATGTCTATGCTACTTGTTACATGATTTGTTTGATCATGAAATGGTCGTGTGGCCATATTACTTGAGACATGATCTATTTAATCATGAGATAGTTTGTGTGGTTATGGTGATGCTACTAGTAGATTGGTCTGCAAGACCATGTGAGTCTTTCCCATGCCAAGTAATATGGATGGATTTGTTTGAGTTCACTACATGAAGAACATATAAGTTAATATCTCCCTAGCTAAGAGGGAGTGTTGATGTTTTGGTAGTTCTGGCACGTATTAACCTCCATGTGTAACCTTTGTACTTATAATAGAATATTCCACATGTTCTCTTAGTTGTCACCATATTGAAAACCTTCTCTTTATTGTTCTTATTATTATTATAAGAGTATTATTATTTTCTATTGTTTTCCCTTGTTGTTCCGGGCAAGTTACAATTGTTAACTCTGAGGGGAGCTATCACCGAGATAATTCCACACTAGAACCAACATATAAACCCTAACCAAAAACAACACTATTGCAGTAGAAAAAAGATACCAATAAATCATACCTTTACCAAGAGAAGCACACAAGAGAGATACCAAAAAGATTGAGATTACACCATGGAAAGTGTTGCGCCACCCTCTCTAGATTTTTCCATCATTCTGCTGCAACTGCAACTACTACTCGCCATACTTGTGCGCTCCTTCTGATGAGTGATTTTACAAATGAGATAAGGAATCACCTTATTTATACTTATTCTTCCAATGATATTTTCCCACAGGGCCGACCTATCTTTTCTATAAAATATAATTTACTTTGCCTTTTTTTGGTAAGGCCGACTTCTCTTTCCGGGGTTTTATATTTATTTATTATTATTCTCCTTGGGTCGACTTCTCTTATAGGGTTTTCACACATCTGTTTAATGGTTCTATTACTTCCATAATATTCTATTCTAAGTACAAAGGTTACACATGGAGGTTAATACCTCCCACAAGTACCAAAACATCAACACTCCCTCTTATCTAGGGAGGTATTAACTAATATGTTCTTCATGTAGTGGTCTCAAACACATCCATCCATATCATATGGCATGGGAAAGACTCATATGGTCTTCCAGACTAGTCTATATGTAGCATCACCATAGCCACACATTCTATCTCATGATTAAACATATCATGTCTCAAATAATATGGCCACAGGTCCATCTCATGATCAAACATATCATGTAACAAGTAGCATAGCCACACAATATATTTCATGATTAAACAAAACATGTCACAAGTATCACCATCATAGTCACACATGATTTGGAATATGTAGTTGAGCCCTTTTGCACAGAATTGTGCTATTACCCATTCCAAGCAGAGTATCAGCAACTACAACTTGCCGACTCACACAAAATCTGTCATCTAGTTCATAAAGAACTAGTAACTCACCAGCTCACATAGAATATAGCATCTAGTTCATAAAGAACTAGTAACTCATAAGCCAACATAGAATCTGACTTTTAGTTCCTAAAGAACTAGTAACTCACCATCTCACACAAAATCTAACATCTAGTTCATAAAGAACTAGTAACTAGTCATCTCACACAGAATCTGGCATCTAGTTCATAAAGAACTAGTAACCTCTAGTTGGCACACTAGGAAATTGGTCCACATTGACCAAGAATATAATCAAAAGGATTAGGTAATGTAGTGTGCACACACTACCCATCTAGCACAAGGCTAGGAAACATCTCCAACCACATAGATTGACCCACCATCTTGAAAACATGGGTAACTCGCAAGCCTTGAAGGCTTGACATCGGTTGACCTTATGCAAGGTCATGTTGACTAGTGCCACATTATGTAACATGCGTACTAGACTATTTCACTAGAGTATCACCCTACATACCATATTATTTCACTGGAGTAGCATTAACTCGTAGTACCATACTTTTTCAGTTGAGTAACCCTTTACATACTAGACTATTTCACTGGAGTAGCAGAAACTCGATGTACCATAATTTTTCACTAGAGTAGCCATCTGCATACCAGACTATTTCACTGGAGTAGCAGTAACTTGGATCATGAGACATTTTCACTATAGTATCCCTCAACGTACCAGACTATTTCACTGGAGTAGCATTAACTCAACGTACCGTATTTTTTCACTATAGTAGCCCTTTGTGTACTAGACTATTTCACTGGAGTAGCAGTAACTCATCATACCAAAATTTTTCACTAGATTATCCCTCTTCGTACCATACTATTTCATTGGAGTAGCAATAACTCGGTGTACCATAATTTTTCACTGGAGTATCCCTCTGTGTACCAAAGTATGTCACTGGAGTAGTAGTAACTCGACGTACCCAAATTTTTCACTGGATTAGTTGTACACATCACCCTGACTGGTGTCACAATTAGTGCTTGATCATGAACCACCTGTTGTCCACTCTATGCCACACTGCTACCTAGAGTCGCATCAGTAATCCATCACACTTCCACAACACTTACCACTACCTAGGGAACACAACACTTCTCACTACGTGGGGAACACTTCCCGCTACCTGGGGAACATAAGACTTCCTGCTACGTGGGGAAGTCCTTTTGGACCACACCAATATTTGTATCTATATTATTATATATTCACTCTCGATAGAGGCTTGGTCAACACGTCTATTATCTGCTCATATGTAGTGACATACTAAGGCTTTAGTTCTCCCATCTGCACTATAGCTATTATATAATGGTACCTAATATCAATATCCTTGGACTTGTCATGAAACACCAGGTTCTCTATAAACTTGACACAACTCTGGTTGTAACACCAAATACAAGTCACCTCTAACTTGAGATGAAACAATCCTACAAGAAGCTGTTGAATTCACATTTCTTCGTTGCTATCTGAACACGTTGCTATGTATTTTTCCTCAACCGTACTGAGTGCCACACTCATTTTCTTCCTACTAAACCAATAGATCATAATTGATCCCATACTAAAGCAACATCTAGATGTACTTTTCCAATCTGCAACACTATCATCCCAATCTGAATTAGTAAAGACTTGCAGGATTATCTCACGATCTGAATCATATCTGAGTCCATAGTCAAATGTATCTTTCAGGTACCTTATCACATGTTTTGCAGCAATCAAGTGAACATGTCTCAGCTCAACCATATACTGACTTAATGTGTTCACCACAAAATATATATTTGGCCTTGTTTTCGTTAAGTACATCAAAAAAAAAATCATATGTTTATACATGGTGGCATCCACTGTATCTTAAGATGTATCACTCAATAACTTCAGATTTGTCATCATCAGTGTAGGAAACCAATCTCAGGCTCATCAAAATAATTGTCTAGCATATCCTGCCCTGGGTGCCTGCTTAAGCTTGTACAAAGCTTTCTTCAATTTGCAGACATGAGACTCTTTCTCATGTATGTTGTGACTACTCTATGTACACTTCTTCTGGCTACTAGAGAAAGTGTCCCGTCATAATCTTCTCCCTCTTGCTGGGAGAATATTCTAGCCATAAATCAAGATTTGTACATCTCTATAATTTTATCTGCAACATGCTTGATCTTGTAGATCAATTTGGAAGTCACTATTGACTTCCCTTTTGGTATCAAAACCAAGGAAAAATCCATATCCCAGTCCTTATGACTAGTTTCCTCCTCTGTCACTGAAACAAGGGAATATTCCCAGGAGGTCTCATATATTCTCGAAGCCTATGAATATTTATCTAGCCTCCTCAACTCATGAAACCTATCCATCAGTCCTGGAAGATGTCTCTCTCTACCATATGAATCTAATGAGGATAATTTTCTAAATGAAAGTCTCTAAGCCACTAACTCTCTTTGAGATTAGGCTCACTCTAAGTCTCCATGCCCCCTCTTAAGCTTGACTACCTGTGAATCTATATAATCTTCGGAGCCATATGTGCCCTCTGTGTGTGATGATTTCCTATGAAGTCTCCTATGAATGGTCCTGGGGAGGTTGCTCCTCCCTACTAGATCGTGAGGGATGACTCTCTCTAAATTCTAGCTCCTTCTGAGTTGGTAGTTAGTGTGGCTTACTGCCTCACCACTAGTGGATCCATATGATCCATGTCTCAAACTAGAGACCATCTAATATGTTTCCTTGTACAACCATCACTATAGATCCCCTCAGATTTATCACCTGTAACCTTCCTAGAACAATAAGGGAAAACAATAGACAAGAATAATACTCTTATAATAATAATAAGAAAAATAATGAGAAGGTTTTGAATATTGTGACAACTAAGAGAACACCTACCCATTGTCACCTTATATAGGTATTCCCATCACTTTAGAGATGAAGTAATCACCTCAAGGGGGGTCTCGTTGAACCTAGGGGAAGTGAGGTGGAATATAAAGAGATGATGAAGTGTCCACCTATAGGTAAATCATGGAAGGTAACAAGGGCTTGAAAAGAGTCTTGTATATGTTAGGATATGTCCCACAGTATAGAAAACCTTCCAAGAAGTGATTGCACCTGCCCGAGACACAAGGAAGACAAAGATACAAGCCCAATAATGTGTTGGAAAAGAAAGTAAATATTGTTGTCCCTAATTGAAGCAATAAATAATAATATATATAAGAAATAAAATGATAATGAGAGCTACAAATAAAATTTCTAAAATTCTTGTTAGGTATGCAAGAGACTTGCTAGCAATGACTAGTTTAACTCAAGTAATAATGCATGATACTTTAGAAACAATATAATTCTATCATAAACAAGTAATGCATAGATAATTATCATCCTTATGGATGTAAAAAACAAGCTGTTATAGAAAGGAAATCAACCACCAAAACTTGCCAACAATCCACCTAAAAAGTATGTTAGGACTAGTAGAGGATAGGGGCAAACTTTTAGCAACTTTTGATGGTTGTTTTGTGAGTTATCAAAAGATTTGTACTAGGGTTTTTGAAACTCTATTGGATGTATATTAAATGTTATAACATCAGTAAGAATCACTTACCAAAATGAGACGCCCTAGTGGCTCAATCAAGCATATAGGGCATATAATTGATTCCAATTTAGGAAATATCAAAATCCTGAGTTTTCACGTTAACCAATGAAAGATTTTATTTCTCGAATGCAATCATATTTAGTGCCTTTAGCTATTGGGTTATGGAGTCATAAAATGAAAGATTTAGCAATGTTATCTCCTTGGGGTTGTAATCCCTTTTACTCCCCAAGGCAAGCAAGGCTAACTAGGAAGTACTAGGAGGGTGTAAACCTTTTTACTTCTCCTAGTAAAACCTTATGCAATAAATTATTCCAAGAAAAAAGTGATGGATATGGTAAGGTTGTAAACCCAAGAAGTCTAGAAAATTACACTTGTAACCAAGCAACGAAGCAACAAAAAGATGGATTCCTTACCTAATCCAAGCAACAACAAGATAAACCTTATTTTACCAAGATAATCCACCACAAATGCAAGAGAATAGCTCCAACAGAAGTAGCGCACTACTTCTTCCACCAATAACCATAAAAAGAACACAAGAGATAGAGATTTCCCAAAGACAGCGCAAATTTCAGCTAGGAGTCTTATCACAAGAGGGAGAGTCATGATCCAAATGAGATACAAATGATCTCTATTTATATGAAATTTCTTAAACATATTTTATTCACAAAATTTAGGGTAAAAAACAATATAAGGGGTCAACATACCTTATCTTGCCCCTTTACACAAAATAATACTTTTTAATTCATAATTTGCACATAAAGTAAACCCTAAATTAAGACATCACCCTTCTAGGGTGACATTTTGGCATTTTTGCAAGTCGTTGGAGTAGGATATGAGTGCACTAGGCCTCCAAAGGCAAATTTTCTTGAATCCATGCCTTTATTCCATGGTCCAAGGCATTTTTCTCTCCAAAACGTGCCATGTGTCCTCAACCACCACCAAAATCCTATCCCTAAAGTGAGGTCAATCCCTCAAGGGTGACGTTTTGGCCTCCTTAGGCAAGTTGTTTGGGTGGTAGGGGATAGGTTAGGTCCTCCATGATGTCTTATAGCCATCCAAAGGCATGTATTCATCATCTGGCATGTGGGCCCTTGGCATCCAACCTATGGGATTCAAGCCCCATGGAAACCCAAGCTAGTCTTGTTCTTCTAAAATTGTCCACCAACTGGGTCCTGTAAAGACAAATGGATACTCCCTCCAAGGATATCAATTTAAATGCATCATGATGAGTAAATCAAGTCAATAAAAGAGTCATCTAAGCATGTACATGCAAACCACGTCATCAAAATAAAACTATGCTCAAAGACCTTATGCAATTTGAACATAGTTACCAACTTAATGAGAGCTCTACAGAGTTCTCGTTTTGGGGGGGGCAATTTTTTACCCCATTTAAAAAATAGTGCTACCGGTAGCACCCCCCGCCATTTTTAGGTGGTTTTCGATATTTTAAATTTTTCGATCCACAATGTTTCACATTATTTTTTTAAATGCTTATTTTTCATCTATTTTCAATTTTTTTCTAATTTTTATTATTATTATTCAACGGTGCTTTTAGTCATTTTTTCATGCTTCTTTCAATATTAAAAATATTTTTTACCATTTACTTTTTTGAAATTACGATTTTTCATATAATTTTGTCTCCTTAATTAATTTATTGTTCCATACTTTTTAAATATAGTGAAAAACATCAATCTTAACACATTGTTTACCTTTACTTTAATAAATCAACCTTTAATTCAATAAATAAAAAACAATTGTAGTTAAATAACACTATTTTTTAATATTTAACAAAAAAACACACATTTTATAGCCATATATAATTAAAAACCTATACATTTTGGTACATATTCCTTAAAATAACATGTCAAATAAAACATTTTTATGGACACAATTGAACCAAAAAAGTCAAATTTTTTTTTTTTTTTTATCGTTTTATTTTTTATTTTTATACATTTGAAGTAAGAAAATGACAACATTTAATAAAATTTTCCAATGTATAGTGATTCACATATAAATAAAACGAAAAAAAAAACAATAAAAAGACTCATCACAAAACAACAATAGATACATCTTTATTCTTATTTTAAAATATGAAAGTCAAAACATTACAATTATAGCTCATAAAAAATTTGCAAAATTGAGCATCGTCTTCAAAGGCATCTTTAAACGAATCAACAATGTCATATATCCCAAATTCATCATTCTCAACAGACACATTATTATCTTATTCGACGTCATTTTGGGCTTCCATTATGTCATTTTGTTCTTCCATTGGTTCTTTGATATCTGCAAGTTCTCCAAAGTGATAATTTCCAATCATTCCTCCTAATGGTACTTGAGGTCCGTTTGACAATTTTTCCACCTTTGATTCACTAAAATCTCCTTTCCTCAAGCCAACTTCTTGCATTTCATCTAGAAGAGTTGGAATACCATTAATTCTTTGTTGAATAAAACTGCGCTGCATTGGGTCACTTTCAATGGCTATGAAATTCCTTCTTTCTGTAGGCAACACGCTAATGTTGTATCTAATCACCAAATACAAAATAAATAATGAAGTTAGATACCGTAAAAATACATAAATTAAAAATAATATAAGATTGAAGTATGATTTCATAAATATTAGATCATAATTCTTACCTGAACCCGAGAACAAATCCAAAACCCAATCTCCTTCATTTGAAAATGTATCTATAATATAATTAATTAATGCTTGTGGTTTTTGATAAATGTTAACCATCTCTCCTTTCAAATATGTTTCCTCATATGTTAGCTTTCTAACCACAACATTGTATACCAATGTACTACTAGGAGTCTCTCCATCCTTTGCATTAGCAAGAATAGAATTATAAGAATCATCTTTTGTTCAAGTTGCAAGATGCATACTCTCAAAATCACATTTAAATGATTGTCTCTTGGACCTCTGAATATTAGGCTTGTTTCTATAACATAAATAAGTGCAAATTCAATCAACTTGTGAATTAATAAAATTGTTTTCTAATCTTAATTGCTAAACATACACTTTCAATATCTTACCAGATAAACTGCATCCTTATCTTTTCTTACCCCTTGAAGCTTGATTGTACTAATCCTTGTTGTGTGTCTGAATGAAATACTTTAAATATCCAAAATGGTGATGTTGTAACTTCTGTAAATCCCATAACCACTTTACTGAAAGCTTGGTAAGTATAAGCATCAATATCATATCCAATGTTTTGGATATTATAACCATGAGGGATATCCACAATAACTAGGGAGTATTCTTTTTTAGGAACAATATTTGCAATTTTTTCACAATCACCTAATATCACTTTATATTGAACAATGTCGAGCCCATTCCAAATGTAATGATCAAGAGTGTCATCAAGTTGAACATTTTGAACACATCTCCTTTCTCTTTCAAAATTGACTTTTTGAATAAAACTTTTGAAAATTTCAGGTACTCCATCTGCATTCTTCTTTGGCATATTTAATGAAACAAACAAACATATAGTTATATATCTATAACTATTAAAATAGAAATAAATTAACTTACAAACGAATAATATGAATGTAATAAATCAACATAACTTTTTGAATGCAACAAAAAATTGTTTCAATACTGCTGAAGATCTTGAATATCGATAGTTGAGTTTAACATCATCCCAACATTCTTCATTCAACATCTTGACCATTTCCTCTTGTATTTTCATATACACTTTGTGACTAAATAAAACAAAAAAAAAATGTTAAACAAATATCTTAAACTGAAAAAATTAATTTTCTTGTCCTAACATAAATAAAAATATCTCAACAAACTTACTTTTTAAATTCATCATAGATTTCTTCCATTGACAATTCTCTCGACCTAACACGTGATAATATAGTTATGATGATTTCATCATCCTTCACTCTTTGTATTAATCTCCAAGGTGTTATAGTCATATCATTTGGAATATTTTTTTTATGTCAGGATCTCTCTTACTTGTGCCACATATCAATGGTTTAGCCTTCTTAACACTTTGGTTTTTTATACTAATATTTTCCCATAGGGTGAAGATCTCATCTATCAAATCACATACCTGTCTAATTCTAAATCCCAATTGAAGATAGTTATTCACATCTCTAAATATATCACTTCCTTTGTATTTTTTTTCTTTTGTATTTTCATCATCAAGTGGGAATCCTATTTCCATAAACATTGCTTCTAAAAGTTAACATCAACATTTGATTTCTCCCCATGAAAAATTTAAGAAAATTCATTATGGATAAATCTCACCCTTTGAATGAAGTTCATATCCATTTTGTACTCATTATCTTTGTTATGATCCCATGCCAGTAATTTTTCTTCTGAATATGTTAAACCATCATAAATTATGCATTTGATTGTCTCAAAAAGAGGATTATTGAAATATTCTTGCATCAATAGCCTCTGCATAATGATTTCCTCCAATCACATAATATTTGTAGTAAAAAATTTTGATCTATCAAATTCTTCCCTTGTAGGAACTTCCATTGGGTCAACAAGAACTAGGTAGTCAACCACATGTGCATATGGATTGTACCTAATCAATGCTTTCAAATTGTGAATATGCAAGTTATGCGGTTTTCTAATTTGATATTTTTCCTTCCCTTCTGTGGATTTATAAAGTTTTTTCACATTCAACTGAAATGTGTGGCCATCATAAACTAATTTTGTCGTCCTCATTCTATTTCAAATGGAATTTTGTGTTGTTTTCATAATACCATCCTCTAGATCAGGACCTAGTGTTATTATTTATCTGCTACCTTTAGGACTTTCACTATAATACTCTGAGCTAACAATGGCTTCTTGAACATTATAAACATTTTTTTTCTTCCTCTTATGATTTAAATGTGTTTCATCTAAATCAATGATTTCTTCATAATCAATAGGAATAGACTCATCATCAACCATCAATCATTTTCATTTACCTTGTTTGTTATTTTTTTGAGAAGGAGTGATAACCTCATTGGGACTAATATCAACAAAATCTTCATTTGGAGTTTCCTCATTTTCAAATGTAACCCTTTTAGGATTTATAGAATGAGGATTTTTCATTCTTATTTCATGTTCTTCTCTATCTACTCTTGTAGGTTGAACCTCCATTAATTTTTGTTTCTTTTTCCTTCTTGTTAACACAAGGATCTGCAGACTGTTTCTTAAAAATCAGACAGAAATTGAGGTTTACCCTCAATTGCATTATGGTGTAAATCATGTGAAATTTTGCCCATGATTTCCACAGGGAAAACGAAAAATATTGGAGGCCTAAGCATCTCAAGCACCCTCTCTCCACCTATCACATCTCCCTTCCCGATACCTCCCCTCACCTCCTAACACCTGTCCCACTCACATTCCAATCTCCCTTACACATCACCTCCCTCGTTCCTCTACCACCTCTACCTTTCCCTTGCTACTGCAACTTCGTCCTAGCCTCCGCTCCCCCCAATCACTTCCTTCCACATGGCCATCTCTCACTCGTTGGGCCATGCAAGTTTTCTCCAAGCATATCACTCCACATCACCCCTGTGCATACACTATCATATTTCCACTTGCAAAGCTTGCATTGGTCACAGACAAATACTATGCATGGTCTCGAGGCGTCAGGATGGACTCACAGAAGTCATTGGCACTGTCTGAGAATAGTTATGGGTGTCAGGCGTAGCCCTAATCCCAATGAAGACAGTTATTGAAGATTGTGGGCAACAATTGAGACCTCACCTCATCCCATAAATAGAAAACATTGCAGAGAGCAGCCATGAAGGCACACTTATGATACAAAGCTTCCTTATGGGAAATTTTTCTTGTAAAGAACATAACTATGCCTGACTTGCGTCTGACATCATGAGGTCTGCACAACCTAACATAGTGGGCGCTAACTAAAGGCTTTGAAGGCAGTGATCTGATCACATTCTTGGTGGTTGAAACATTTTAGTATATATAGGCAATTTTGATATTTTGTTAAGGTTGAATGGTTGAGTTAGGCTCCCTTATATTGTAATATTTTGATTGAGAACAACTGGTTATCTGGTTATGTATTTGTTTTTTGAGACATTTTGATTAATCTAAGTCATCTTTCTTACTCCATCTTATTTGCCTCTGATACTGGGAGAGTTCATGTTTGATTGATTCACGTGGATTGTTGTAACTGTATTATGATCAATGTTTGATTATAGTACTGTTATGATTTCTTTCAACTTCCTTGAAATTTGAATCCAAGAGAACATTGTGTTTAAGTTTTTCTTCCTTAGGCTGCTAGAAAATCTGATGTTCATAGAAGACCTCTACACCTTTCTCACTAAATCGTCCTCCTACTCACCCTTACTCCAATTTACTGACTGAAGTTGATTAAAGACCTCAATGGTTGGTGCATGCTAGTCCAGATTTTTGAGTTGGAATGCTATTGTTATTGAATTTTCTCCATTTGACCACTCAAAACTCAATTGCGTGTGACATTTAAACTCATGGGTACTAGGATTACCTTCAATTCAATCTAAAGGTGACTTCTAGCGCTAACACTTCATTCTCGTGTATTTTCAATATGAAAAGCGTTGATGACATCCATGATATCATTCTCTGTAGAGTAAATCCCCACTAACATATGTGAAAGTCGTTCAACAAAATCTTGTAAAAATAAAATATAGAATTTTCATGTTAAATAAAATTAAAACATTACCATGATACTAAAAATAATAAACGACACAAAAATATAAATAAAAAACTTACTTTGTCTTTCTCAATGTCATCAACAATGGATGCACATAATTCTGAAAAAAAAATATTCTTGTTATAATTACTCAATTTGAAACAATATCTAAACTTGACTTAAGTTCTCACTTGTTTGACAAGTGCATAAACAATATATGTGGCTAACACCAAACATATATCTCGTAATAATCCAAGTTCTTGATAATTTCCTTGCACATGTTATAATTTGGCACAATACAAATACATATGATCTCCATTGTTGCCTTTCTTGTCTTTAACAAACCAACAATATTCCAGTTTGTTTTCAACTTCCACAAATTTCCACTCTCTAAAATCCTGTTGAGGTCTCCTAAATCCCTTTAACTCAACAACAGGAACCAAACCCACCAACGAGGCCCAATTAGACTCTGCAACATTTAATGGTGGAATGGTTCTCCAGATCTTGCGATCTGGCCAAATAATCAATGGATTTACCTTTTCTTGTGAAGTCTTCTCCTTCAATTGAGACGTTCTCTTTTTGTATTTTCTCCTATAGGTGGGTTTGATACAAAATAAATCTAGTATAAACCAATTGGGTAATAAAATGGGGACAAGCTTGACTATAGGAGAAGGTTGAGCTTGGGATAACCCTTTCGCTCTAGCATGCAGACAAAAAATCTCACCACAAGCCTAGTAATAATACATTAACTTGTTGGTGTTCCAATCATTGACTGGGGTGCGATTATCAGAAGAAAACACATATGCAATAAATGATGGCAAGAAAAATAATTCTCTTAACTCTAATCATCAATTACATATTAACACAACGATTTAATTTTCATCATAAAATACAAGAACCTTAAAACATTGAATCAGATAACTTATCAACAGATTTAGAAGCTCTTACTCGTTACAACATCCATTCATGAGATGAAATCAGAAATAATTCGTCTCCACATCCAATCATACATACTTTTGATGAAAAACACAAACTTGTTTTTGGTCCTAGACAAGACTTATCAATTAAGGAAGCTCAAAAATGGTTCTTTACAAAATCCAAAAATGAGGGTCTTTGCAACAACCATCAACCTTTTGTTAAGAGGTTGACCCTCCTACTTATAGCATAATATTAACTAAAAATAACTATTAAAGTGAAACTAAGTAAAATAAAACTCACTACATGTTGATTTCTTCTATCAGTCTTCAAAGAGTCATCAAATGATCTCACTTGAGTGGATGACTCTTCTTGTACTTTGACCACTTGATGAAGAGATCCTCGCATGTGTTATCATACAAGAATCTATGTTGTTCCATTGGGGCCGAAAGAATCTTTGGTATCTCTATTGCATGTGCCCGATACTTGACTATTATGGCACTTAACTGCTGCAACACGGCTCGAGCTTTGATCGGGTGCTCCATGAACTACTGTACCTACCTTGGCACTATGTCAGAAACCTTTGCTATTTCCTCAGCCCACGATGAGTCTTGTTCGGTGTGTGATTTTACTATGTCGTGCAAGTCGAAAAATCCATCGGGTGTTCCAAATCTGGGGAGGTTGATGTCTCTCATTGCCTGGTTGATCTTGGTCCAACTCTTCTCGCAATCGTCCCATTTCTCTTGAATTTCCCGATGAGGTTCCTGATCCATTTTTACCCAATATTCGACCGATTTCCTTATGCAGTCGATGTTGCTTTCGTTTAGCACCCAGATGTCCTGTTCTTCAGTGTCTTGACCTTGTTGCACCGCACTGATATAGTCAATCTTTTCCACTACTTGGTGTGCTTTCTCATACAAACTCTTCATATCCTTTCACACCGCTAGTGTCATGAGGGTGTCTTCTTGAATATCGACTATCCTTGAAGTGAGTAGGTGTCGCTCATCCATAAATTTGTTGTAGGCCTCCTTGAATTTGCTCCTTAGGAACACCGTGACCTGTGTAGTGTCCTTGTAATACTTCTCCAAGTAGCACAAATGTTCCAATTCTTTCAGATCAACAACCATAACCTATTCATCCCTTTTTTCTCTATCCATGGTGGCATCTATGATTTCCATCCCTGCACAGATAAGTTCGGATGTTTTGGCATGCTCTGTATTTATCAAATTTTCCTCCGTGGTGATGAGGATGGAGCAATCTAAGTGATCCTCCTCTTATTGGTGGTTCTTTGCATGATAGATTTTCTTTTCCAGTCGTAAGCGATGGCATGTATGTTAGCAACTTCATCCATGGGTTTGGGGATTTTCTTATCTTCCCAAGTGAGCATATTTCCCAGGCTCCTAATGGTATATATTTGTTCAAGAATGGGTTCTTGAACCTCCTCCCTGTGTTCTGAAGGTCTGGATTTTTTTTTTTTCTCATCGAGAAGTTGAGTACCAATTGAAATTGAGGCATCGGGGGTAGGATCGGTACTTACTTGGTTATCCGTTGTTGAGACGTCAATTTCCCACTGTGTAGCTTCTTCCTTTTGTTCGCCTGACCCTGGATTGTCCTTCAGACTATCCACTTGGGTCTCCAGTGCATTAGGTAGCTTAGTGTCTAAGACACTTTCAACCTCTTGTTCACTCTGTGGAAGGTAGATTTGAGCATAGGGAGATAAGGAAGATGCCTTCTCTGGCTCCTTTTCCTCCATGATCTGCACAGGGGTCACCAGGGATATCTTTGGGCTCTCTTCATCATCATAGATGTTTATCAATTCGTTGAGGGGGTTTGGTACAATTTCTCTCCCTGATGTTATGACTGTCTCCGGCTGAGCTGAAACACCCCTCGGTGATCCGGCCGGTGGCATTGTGATTTCAAGGTTGTTTAACCTGACGATTTCATCAATGTCTATTAGTTCAGGGCGGCTTGGGCCTATCTTGCCTTCATTTGGGTTGTCTGCAGGGGACCCCCTCATTCCTGTGAGGTCTGAGTTGTCTTGCAGTTGATCAATTATTCGTTGCGCCTGTTATATCATGAGCAACCCCCTTTCCCATGCGTCTTGCATCATAAGAAAACCTCTATCCTGCACCAGAGCTACTAGGGGAACCTCTGTTGCTTCTGCCGCTATCATTTCTTCTTGGGCTCTGAGGGCCTCTTGAGCCGATTGCTCTATGGTTGTCTCATATTCATCCAGACTCATGGCTTTGAGCCTAGTCATTTTGGGGTCATCCATCCTTGCCACCACCTTGCCCCAGTATTAAACATTTTCCATGAAGACTTCATCTTCAAATTTGTCATGGGCATATGGCCAGCAGGATGACACTTGCGACACATTTTTTAAGACCAGACCCTTTGGATCATGCTTTCAGAATTTACCCATCTAGAATCTGAACTCTAATTGCCTCAACCCTTCTTGTTTGGCTTGAGCGGTGTCTTTCACCATGTAGAAGCCTACATGGAACCCATAAGGTATGAACACTTGCTTCTTCTCTTTGACCAGAGTGGCGTTGTAGCCTTGCAAGATGGTATGGTAGCATATCTCCCCTACTACAAGCCAGTGAGGGACATGTGTTGGTAGGAGGTGTGGTGCTCTGATAGCCCCGAACACCTTGATGTAGGTATCACGCTCGTATAAATACAAGTGGCCTACTTTTGATATCATATTTTTGGCTGCAGCTAATAGTCTCGGTCATTATTTCTTAAAAAGAATGAAATAAATACATACAATGAATTCATCACAGATGAGGGAGTAAGATTTCTTGTACCTATTCTCCCTTAGGATTTTGAAATATACGTGGACTGGGAGCTCCGTGACATGCCATCTCAGGTTCATGTCGGCGAAAATGTTTCTTGCGCACATGACATCAAGTAAATATGAAGCCATGTAGAAGGCTGGTGTCTCTCCTTCCTTCGTTGTCTGAGCTTGTTGTATACATATTCTCAGTTGTTTAGAAATGATGGCTCCCTAGTTGAAGTCGCTCCCCGAAATTTCCACTGTGTAATCTAAGGGCATCCATGCCTTTGAAACTATGGAGTAGTCCTTCTCTCCATATAATCAACAGATGAGAGCCATCAAGTAGATGTATGGCTCCCTTAAGTTGGTCGTCTGGTACCAGGTGGTGCTCTGGTTGGTGTATTTATTTTCTTCCCTCCACCATGAGGCCATCACCCATCTGGTGTCATGGCGCTCGTAGAATTTTACGATAAAATCTATGTTCAGTCACTCCTCGTGGTCTCTAAGCTTGTAATCGTTCTGGACTTTGAACAGTAAGAAGACTCCGACACAACCACCATTATCATCATTGATAAAACACTTATTTGTGTCTTTGTGGTCGATGAGCCACTTAAAAAGTTCTATACAGGGAAGAACAGGGGTTCTTCTCAACACCATATGCATGTACAACCATCAGATGTTCGGGAACACCTCATCATCGAGAGCTCTCACATATAGGTCACTATGTGATATATATTTTGAGTATTCCTCCCGGCTGATATTTTTAAAGAGGTCTCCCCAATGTGAGAGTGTCATCTTGGTCCCTGTGCTCACCTCTGTATCTCCAAAGGCTGGAGGCTGGATGAAATCCTTCTTTGTCGATGTCTTGATGACGGGCTCCGGTCGTGGCATTTATTCCAATTGTCTTGCGACCCCTATAGAGGAGCCTTCACCTAACTCTAGTTATTTTAGCTTTGGCGCCCTCAACGATCGTCTAGTGGTCGAATTGGAGGCATTGTTCCTATAATAAAAAATAAACCTTTAGAGACTGTGTAAAGAACAAAACCAGGTAAAAAACATGTCAAATCCATAGACTTGGATACATACTTGTAAGCTCGTTAAACCTGTTTATTTGATACTCGTGGGATCTCTGCAACTTTTGAATTGCTCGTATCGTCTCTTTGGATGCTCTAAATTTCCTTGTGCGCATAATGATTCTACTTACCATGGCTCAAGAGAATTTAAACCAGTGGAGAACTTATGGTTTCGCATAAGCTATTCAATTCCGGTGATGAGTGCCATTTAAACAAATCTGCTACCAAATCTCTGCGAATTGAATTCATCGTGGGTTGACAGGGGAGGCGCGGGGGTGATGTGGTCTATTAGTGATTTTAAACGACTGTTTTGATTGGCACACGAGGTATAAACTAAAGAGGGATTTGGTATTAATTAACCCCTTAAATGCTCAAAATGTAATTGTATTCAACATTAAAACGCCCCATCGTGTCGCTTTCTCAGTGGGTGGATCAAGTATCGGTGACATGCTATGAACGTTTTTGTTGATTTCCCTTGCAAAAGATCTGACGTCAATCAATATCATCGTATAATGATGTTGTGGAAAATCTAACTTGGAGGTGTGACTTGGACTTAGGGGACCAAAATAAATGACTCGGGGAAAAAATAGACCGTACGGTTCTCCTATCTAGCACAAACATGTGGTGTTGAATATAGGTGGCCTAATCTGTGTGTATTAATTAGAGTTAGGGATTTCATTAAGTTATTCATTTTTAAAACATACCTTAGCTCGCCGATGTCAAAGAGGTATCAGGGATAAACCTATCACATGTTTTTCTTCGGATCAACTTCCTCGAAAAAATCTCGATGTTGAAATGCATTGGGGATCGATGATCAAGGGAAATCTTTAGCGTGGTCAGAGTGTTCGTTGCGATATTTTAAAGTCTTTCTTGATTATGATGAGAGCTTTGGGTATCAGCTATCAGTGATATTGTTTCTTTCTTCGTTAACGTATATTCTCCTCGTCTTTTACTCATGCTGAATAAGAATTGACTATCGACAATATCCTTAAGAAAAACTTTGGTGCAAACAAAAAATTCCTTTTGGCGATGCCCATTGAGATCGGTGCTCTGTGACTGAGGTTTCCCGAGTGACTCTTTTCCCTTTTTAAATACCTTCCGATGCCGAATCTGAGTGTGTCGGGTGAAGTGTTTTGGCTTTCTTGATTCTTTATTTAGGAGTTAAGGCTTATTCAATTCATGGGATTTCATAAGTTCAAACAGACCTGAAAATATAATGAGAGTAGAGATAATAAGAAAAGCCAAACATTTTTCAAAATGAGGTCGAATCAGACAGTGCGAATATCAAGTGGTACCCAAAAAGTAAAAATTGACATAGGATTTTTAGGGTGTGTTGAGTGCTCAACAAATGGCGACTTACTGGGTGAAAGCAGAATCTCTGTTCCTTCCTTAGGCTTGGCTGATGCAAAAGTTGGTTAAGTACTTAATTGTTTTTTTAATCAGAGCCTCTTTTGTCCTTGCATTTGAAATTCCCTGGTTCGTGCGCTTGGGCCTGCCTATAAGGTTTTCAACCTTTATTCCACCTTTTTTCCCTATAATCTCGACTCGTGTCCCCTTTGAAAAGAGTCTAGTAAAGCATTCATCAACACTAAGACTTTAGTTACCCTCCTTCAGTTGCTACGATGTTGCTTCACTACCAGTGAGCATCCATAGCCACAACAGAGTCACCCCGATGTCACAGACCTTGCTCTGCTTCCAGCGAGCATCCATAGCCCTGATGAAGTTATATGCATACCCTCTCCTACTATGCACTCATTTGGTATAGTTGAATTTTTATTTCGACATAATTCCTTGAATGAGTGGGAGAGGAGGACATCTGTTGTTCACAAAATGAAATGCTTAAGGTGAAAATTTCTAGCTCTATCTCTGAGGTACATGTAGTCCTTTCCAGCTTACCATATTTCGCTTAAGGTTTCACCGGACCACTAGGTAGACACTTCTGCATTTCTCCAACGTTTTTCATCTGCGCAGGTTAGATAGAGAAGCCCTCGAAACAAACGCAGGTTTCCCAACATTTCTTGTGTTGTATGTAAGCGATGGGTTAGGAACATAGTTCATCATATCGCATGATTTGAGGTCAACCATTTTCTTTCTAAACACAATCTTCAAAAGTGCAAAAGTACAAAAAACAAGAGATGCATTTTGCAATCGATGTTTCTAAAATAAACATCGTCAGGTTCCCCCCTCAGATTCTGCAGTTGTTATGTGCCTAACCAAATCTTCTCGACCACCTAGAAAGGTCTAAAACATAGATTCTAAAACTTAGAATGTTTTCCTTTAGGCTCATTTTCCCTGTCCCACTTTACAACTAAGTCTCCTACTTCAAAATTCTTCTCTTTAGCCTTATGCTTATCAAAACACCTTTTAACTATCTGTTGATGAGATATGAATTTTGATTTTTCTTTCTCTTGTTCTTCTTCTAGCATGAGGAGGGTATCAATTCTTTTTTGTATGACTAATGAGGGTTGTCCTCTGGAATCCTGAGAAATTTGAAGAGATGGAAGATATAACCTGTTCGGGAGAATGTATTCCTGTCCATATAACAAAAAGTATGGGGAATTCATGATAGCTTCCTTGGGTGTAACTCTATCATCCCACAAAGAATTATGAAGTGAACTATGCCAACTCCTCTACTTGTCTGCAATTTTTTTCTTCAATATCCTCATTAGGTTCTTATTAGTTGATTCTGCCACTCCGTTCCCCTGTGGGTAGTAGTTTGTAGAGTATCTGATGATAATTCATTTGTCTAAGGTGAACTTTGTTAATAAGGTAGAAGAAAAGTAAGCTGTGTTATCAAAAACAAGGATGGAGGGTACAACGAACCTTGTGATCGGATGTTGTTCTATGAATTGGATCGCCACCTTTTCACTTACATGAGTCAAAGGGATGTCTTTGGCCCATTTCGTGAAATAATCTGTGGTAGTCAGTATGTACCTATGCTGTTTTGAAGAGCTATGTGTAATTTATCCTATGATATCTAACCCCCATTGCTCAAATGGCCTAGAAATGACCACCAGTTGGAGTGGGACAACTTCTCTCTTTTCCCTCCTTGCGCTTATTTGACAAGTCTTACAATTTCTAGCGTATGTGTGAGCGTCTCTGAACAAAGTAGGCCAACACTAGCCAGATCTCAGTATTTTATGAGCGGTGGTGTTTCTTGCGAAATGTCCACTGACATGACCATCATGGAGCTCCTTCATAACTTTTTCTGCATCTTCACGTTCGAGACATCTTAAAAGTACCCCATCATAATTAACACAGAAGAGCACCAAATTTATGAGGTGATATTGTGCGGATTTTAACCTGATGGCTCTCCTTTCCCTAGGGTTTAGATTTTCTGGGCAAGTCCCATGATGCAAGAGATAAGTTGATTTCTCATACCAAGAATCATGCCTTGGGGAGATGTACGAAGCTTCACCACACCATAATGCCATTTCATTCTCCCATCTGGGATTGTCATTTACCAAGTCTTGGGATTCAACTGCCAATTTGCATAACCCTTGTCCCTTAACTAGTTTAGCAGGATTTATATCTAGATCAAATTCTTGGACTACTGCCATCCAATTTCCTCTTCTTTCTCCCATATCCTGTTGAGTGAATAGGGATCATATTGCAGGCTAAGGTACTATGACTTTGGTATGATTCTTAAGGATGTAATATATGAAGTGTTTCACTACCTTGTATACCACATAAGCATGCTTGTGTATAGCAGGGTGATTTAGTTCGGCCCCTTGGAGATTAGTTCTCATGAACGATACCCGAGCTTCGTTGTTGTCATCATCCTTCTGAGTCAATACTGCAGCTAGTGATTGGTCGGAGGTGAAAGTATAGATAAATAAATCTTTGCTGAAGTCGGGACTTTGTAACACTGGATCTTGAGATATTTCATTCTTAGGATTGTTGAATGCCCTCTTTCATTCATCATCCCATTTAAACTCTGCATCTTTACGAATCATTTTTTGTAAGGGTTTGATAGTTTCAACAAAATTGGGGATGAATTTCCTCACAAAATTGATTTTCCCAAAGAATGATTACATAGCCTTTTTTTTATGAGGTAATGGAAGCTGCGCTATAGCCTTAATCCTTTCTAGGTCTATGCACATTCCTACTTGAGATATAATGTGGCCTAACAACTTACCTTCCTCGACACCAAAAATAATTTTCTTAGTGTTTAAGGATATACCGTATTTCCTACACCTTTCAAAAATTTGGGTTAAGTGTTGGATGTGATCTTCTATGTTCTTTGAATGCACAGTTACGTCATCCAAGTAGACTACCACACATTTGTTGATTAGTCCCCGAAATTCTACGTCCATATCCCTCTAGAAGGTTGTCCCTGCATTGATTAACCTGAAGGGCATACATTTATAAGCGAAGGTTCCCCACTTGGTTCATAAAGTAGTTTTCAAGCGATCTTCTTATGAAACTAGAACCTGGTTGTGACCTGAGAAACTGTCTAGCAGGAAGAAAATCTTAGAGCCAAACACGGTCTGTAAGAGTTTCTCCATTGGTGGGACTGGATAATTGTAATTTACTGAAGCTCTGTTGAGGTTTCTAAAATCTACACACATGCAGATCTCTCCAGATTGTTTCCTTATAGGAACCAAATTTTCTACCCCAGTGGAGTGTCTAACTTGAAAAATAATCTTGGCATCTAATAGTTTCTTTAACTCCTGACACATGAGCATCTCCAGGGATGGGTGGTACTTTCGAAGCTTTTGTTGGAAGGGTTTTACTTCAGGTTTTAAAGGGATAGTGTGTTGAATGATACGAGTATCATAAGTTTTCAGATCTTAGTAGGACCATGCAAAGACATCTTAATATTGTCTAAAAAGTTTGGGATAGGCCTTCATTTCCTCTTTAGATATTGTCTTGCCGAGATTTACATTCCTGGGGTTTTATGGGGTTCCTTGATTTATAGTTTCGTTCATGGGACAAGAACTCCCGATCTTTGCGTTCTTTGGCCCTTTAAATCTTTCCCTCAGTTCAAAAAGGTTTTCTAAATTGGCTATTCCCTTCGGTATCATGTGATACTTTGGTTTATCAGTCAGTTGATCTATCTGAAGATTGGTTTCTATTGATTTTTCCTAAAACACTTCATCATCGATAGCCAAGTCTTTAAAATTATCCTGGTTAGTCAAGAATTTTATGATCTGTTCATCTCCTTCAAAGACCTTCCAATTACAAATATTGTTGGGTACCGACAGTTTGTAGAGTATCTCTACAGTGAACCAGGAGGCTTCATAATATTCTAGAGGTGATAGCCTTGTGGCAGCGGTGTCCAGAGAATCAAAAAGAATATTATTTGTTCTGGGGATCGTTGTAATGCTAAAGGCTTCAAAATGCTCTACTAGCTTGTGCACTTCTTGTTGGTAATTCCTCAGGTTTGGAGGGTTGCAATGTATAGTATTCCTTACTTTTCTAAAAATTATTTTAGAATCTCTGAAAACCTTCAACTCTTTAACATTTAGGTCCATGACTTTCTTTAGCCCTTGTACTAGAGCATCATACTCGGCGGTATTGTTTGTGCATTCGAACTCAAGTCTACAGGACATAAAATGTCATTTACCTTTTGGATCAATGAGGATGCACCATTCCCTTGACCCTTCTTTTGATTTGGAGCCATCAAAGTATAAGTTCCAAAATTGTGGGAAAACTTATCAGTTTCTTCTTTCTTGTCACTTTCCTCTTCTCCTTTTGTTTGTTCCATGATTTCTAACGCAGGTTCTTGATAGAAGAGGCGTTATTCCTCCGTCGTTGACAGTTTCTCTTGAAAAATAATTTCAGAGTATTGATTAAGAGGGACATCAGATGAGAGAGGGGGGAAATTCCCGAAGTCAGAGACACATGAATAATTTCCTAGCACTGGGAAATCTATCGATGAGGGTTCATTGAGGGTTTCTAATTCAATGACTGTATATTTTAGATATATTTCCCTATCGATCATGATCATGTTTTTGTGCCTCTTTAATGGAAACCAAAGGTGAGCCCAGTCTATACTAAAGTATCTGTTTAACTTCTCAGACCAATCTCGAATTAATAACAATCCATAATATTTTGGGATATCTACAACGATGATGTCGATTACTTGCACAAATTTAGGGTGTGTCACTATTCTGATCATTACATCTTTGATTTCTCCCATGACCTTCACCTGGGTCCTGTCTAATTGTATAACATGTTTATCTCTTTTGACAGGGACTACATTTATTTTTTTGCAAATAGACAATGGCATAACATTGGAGGATGCTCCCGAGTCAACTAAACAATTATGGAGATTTATTTTGAATACTTCAAATGTCAATAGGAAGGGTGGGACACAAGGTTTTCCCTTCTTATCTTCGGAGCACGTGTTCACAGTTGGTTTATTCCTTTGATTTGTCGGAGTTAGACTTCCTCCTTGGTCGATGCTTTTCATAAGGTTGTCTACTGAACTTAATGATCACAACAAAAAGTCCTTTTGTTGAGGGATTCTACAGATGTCCATGACCAATATGTTTTCCTTCAACTTCTTCAAATATTCTACTATGTTGTAGTCCAATTTGGGAAATTCTCATGTGTGGATGTTTATAGGGTTTCTTTGAGGAACAAAAAGTGATTTCGGGTGATCAAGACGTGGTTTTGTTCCCAAAGCTTGGGTCATAGTAAGGTCATTTGAGACAATTTGACCCCTACTTCGCGTTTGCACAGCTAAAAATTATGTGGGTAGTTATTGAACTTCAAACAGGTCATCAGAAGGCATTGGTAGGTCAGGGTCCCATATTAACATGGTTGTTTCTTCCAGTGGATCAACTTCTTCCTGATCGACAATATTAATAGTTGATCTGCTTCATTGTTCGGTTAGGGAGGCTTCATCTAGAAACCGATTGGACATTAAATTCATGGCATGCACCCATTAAGGGTAGTCTCTTTTAGAGTGATTCTCTTGATGATAGGTACAGAAAGAGTCAAACGCTACATTTCCCAGATTGATATTTAAGTTGGTTGGGGGAGGTTCAATTGATTTGAAAGGTGGATTTATTTTAAAAATAGGTTTATAGGACCTCTGGCCTTGGTTTCCCTCCCCTACGCTTCTCTTCATGTCTATGATTTCATTTGACAACTTCTTGACCATGCGTTGTAGGTCCTCTATGTCCCTGCTTCCCTTTTTGGGACCTTCTTCTGTTTGTTTCCCTCAGAGTCTAGTCAACAATAGTCCTCTCCTAGAAGGAGGTTGAGCTTCTTTTTTAACTAATGAGACCTAGCCTTCTTTACATCCCTTCATATGGAACTCTATCATTTTGTCTTCTTCAAAATTCTCAACTAAGGTTGGTTTGGAAACCCTTTTCACAAACATGGAAATAGAATTTGGGAGAGCATTAACATATACATCGATTTGGAATTCTTGAGTAGGTTTAGCTTTGGGTTGGAATTTGTTTAAGATGGTGGTGAATATTTGATTGAAGTCTTCAACTCTTTCCTTTGAACTCATGGTGGTGACAAATAACTCATCCATCAAAGCTCCTATAATAGTTTCTTCTACAAATTTATCTAGAAAATCCTTTTGAAACTTCGTTCAACTAGTTATGGATCCTACAGGTAAGTTAAAATACCACGTGGAGGCTGAATTCTCGAAAGTGTAGGGGAAAATTCTGGAAACTATGTCTTAATTTTGGACATTCATCAGTCCAATAGCTAGTATGAATTTTTTGATATGGTCTTCAGGTAATCCCGAGGTTTCGGGGTCAAATATAGAGAGTAACTTCTCTGGGTGTCGGGGAAGGTTATGTACTCATCCATGGATCGCCAAAGAATCTCTGGCCAACCAAGGTTGATTATTCTGAGGTGGGTTTCCCCTTTCTTCATCATGGTCATTGTTATCTTCCATGTCTTCAGATCCTGAGTTAAACCCTTTTTCTTTTGAAGCATCATCGGGCTCGAAGAAGTTGTCGGCTGGTGTTTCAGGGATTAGATTAAGAGGATGTTCGACTGCAATGACGGTGAAATCTATCAGGTCTTCTACTATGTGCAAAGAAACCTGGTCGGGGGACTTGACCACTGGTCTTCTTATTTGTTTTCTTCGAGGAAGTAACAATGCTAAGGGAAATGCGTCGATCTATCAGGTGTAAGCTCTTGTGATTCTCCTGAATTGGTTCAATTCCTCGTGAGGAAGAGCATAGGGTATATCAGGGAACAAGTGTTCTTCCTCGTGTTGGGGTGATTTACTCGTTTCATGAGTACTTAGTGTGTGTGGGTTGTCTTGGGAATGACTAGCCAAGTATGTGGGCTATTTCGAATCTACAGGCTGTGTGGAATACTATGCCAAAAATATTGTCAACCATTCATTCTCAGGCCTTCCTTCTAGCGCCAATTCTGTTGAGGGATCATAAATCCCTTTAACTCAACAACAGGAACCAAATCCGCAACCGAGGCCCAATTAGACTCTGCAACATTTAATGGTGGAATGGTTCTCGAGATCTTGTGATTGTACGAAATAATTGATGGGCTTTACCTTTTCTTGTGAAGGCTTCTCCTTCAGTTCAGACGTTCTCTTTTTGTATTTTGTCTTATAGGTGGGACTGATACAAGATAAAAGCCAATATAAACCAACTGGGTAACAAAATGGGGACAAGCTTAACTACTGGAAAAGACTGAGCTTGGGATAACCCTTTCTCTCTAGCATGCAGACAACAAATATCCACCACAAACCTAGTAATAATAGATTAACTTGCTGGTGTTCCAATCATTGGCTGGGGTGCGATTATCAAAAGAAAACACATATGCAATAAATGATGGAAAGACAAATAATTCTCTTAACTCTAATCATCAATCACATAATAACACAATGATTTAATTTTCATCATAAAAGACAATAAGCGTAAAACATTGAATCCGATAGCTTATCAATAGATTTAGAAGCTCTTACTCGTTACAACATCCATTCATGAGATGAAATCAGAAATAATTCGTCTCCACATCCAATCATACATACTTTTGATGAAAAAAACAAACTTGTCTTTGGTCCCATATAAGACTTCTCAATTAAGGTAGCTCTGAAATAGTTCCTTACAAAATCCAAAAATGAGGGTCTTTGCAACAACCATCGACCTTTTGCTAATAGGTCGACCCTCCTACTTATAACATACTATTAACTAACAATGACTATTAAAGTGTAGTTAAGTAAAATAAAACTCACCACATGGTGTTTTCTTCTATTAGTATTCGAAGAGTCATCAAATGATCTCACTTGAGTGGATGACTCTTCTCGTACTTTGACCACTTGATGAAGATATCCTCACATATATTAGCATATGGGAATCTATGTTGTTCCATTGGGGCCGAAATACTCTCTTGTATCTTTATTGCATGTGCCTGATACTTAACTATTCTGGCACTTAACTGCTACAACATGGCTCGAGCTTTGATCGAGTACTCTATGAACTCCTACACCTTCCCTGGCACCATGTCGGCCACCTTTGTTATTTCCTCAGCCCATGATGAGTCTTGTTTGGCGTGTGATTTTACTATGTCACGCAAGTTGACAAATTCATCAGGTGCTCCAAATTTGGGGAGGCTGATGTCTCTCATTGCCTGGTTGATCTTGGTCCAGCTCTTCTTGCACTCGGTCCATTTCTCTTGAATTTCCTGATGATGTTCTTGAGCCATTTCTACCCAATATTTGGCCAATATACTTATGCGGTCGATGCTTCTTTCATTTAGAACCTGGATGTCATGTTCTTCGACGTCTCGACCTTGTTTCACCGCGCTGATATAGTCGATCCTTTCCACGACTTGGTGTGCTTTCTCATACCACCTCTCCATATCCTTGCACACCGCCAGTGCCATTAGGGTGTCTTATTGAAGCTCAACTATCCTTGCAGTGAATAGGTACCTCTCATTTGTAAATGTTTTGTAGGCCTCCTTGAATTCTCTCCTTAGGAACACCACAACCTATGTGGTGTCCTGGTAATACTTCACCAAGTAGCGGAAATTTTCCAATTCTTTCAGAGAAACAACCAGCTCCTCTTCATCCCTTTTTGCTCTATCCATGGTGGCATTTGTGATTTCCATCCTTGCACCAATAAGGTCAGATGTTTTGGCATGCTTTGTATTTATCAAATTTTCCTACGTGGTGATGAGGATGGAGCGATCTAGAGTGATCCTCCTCTTCTTGGTAGTTCTTTACACGATAGATTTTCTTTTCCAGTCGTAAGCGATGGAATGTATGTCAACAACTTTATCCACAGGTTTGGGGATTTTTTGATCTCCCCAGGTGAGTGTATTTCCCAGGTTCTAAATGGTATATATTTGTTCAAGACTAGGTTCTTGAAATTCCTCCCTATGTTCCAAAGGTCTGCCTTCTATTTGTTTCTCATCGAGAATTTGAGTACCGATTGAAATTGAGGCATCGGGGGTAGGCTCAATACTTACTTGGTTATTGGCCATTGAGACATTGATTTCCAATTGTGTAGCTTCTTCCTTTTGTTTGTTCGACCCTAGATTGTCCTTCAGACTATCTTCTTGGGTCTCCGGTGCATTTCACAGCTTAGTGTCTAAGACACTTACAACCTCTTGTTCACTCTATGGAAGGAGAATTTGAGCATCAGGAGCTGGGGAAGATGCCTTCTCTGTATCCTTTTCCACTATGATTTGTACAGGGGTCACTAGGGATATCTTTGGGCTCTGTTCATCATCATATATGTTTATCAATTCACTGAGGGGATTTGGTACACTTTCTCTCCTTGATGTTCTAACTGTCTCAAACTAAGCTGAAACACCCCTCGGTGATCCGGTTGGTGGCGTTGTGATTTTAGGGTTGTCTAACCCGATTGTTTCATCAATGTCTATTAGTTCAGGGCTGCTTGGGCCTATTTGGCCTTCATCTGGGTTATCGACAAGGGATCTCATCGCTCCTGTGAGGTCTGGGTCATCTTGTAGTTGATCAATTATTTGTTGCGCCTATTCTACCATGAGAAATCCCCTTTCCCGTGCATATTGTGTCATAGGGAAACCTCTATCCTGCACCATAGCTACCAAGGGAACCTTTGTTGCTTCTGCCACTATCATTTCTTCCCAGGATCTGAGGGCCTCTTGAGCCGATTTATCTATGGTTTTTCTCTATTCATCCAAGCTCATGGCTCTAAACCTGGTCATTTTAGGGTCGACCATCTTTACCACCACCTCATCCTAGTCTTGGGAATTTTTCTTGAAGACTTCATCTTCAAATTTTCCGTGGGTGTATGGCTAGTAGGATGACACTTGCGACACATGTTTTAAGGCCACATCCTTTGGATTGTGCATGTGGAATCAAACCGTCTGGAATATGAACTCTAATTGGCTCAACCCTTCTTGTTTGGATTGAGTGGTTTCTTTAACCATGTATAAGCATACATGGAACCCATAAGGTATGAACACCCTTTTCTTGTCTTTGACCAAAGTGGAGTTGTAGCCTTGTAGGATGGTTTGGTAACATATCTCCCCTACTACAATCTGGTGAGGGACATACACTGGTAGGAGGTGTGGTGCAATAGTAGCCCCATACACCCTGATGTAGGTATCGTTGTCATCTAAAAACCAGTGGCCTACTTTTGATATCATCTTTTTTGTCGCAACCGATAGTCTCGAGCATTATTTCTTAAAAATAATGAAATAAATATACGCAATGAATTTATTGCATATGAGGGAGTAATATTTATTGTATCTATTCTCCCATAGGATGTTTAAATATACGTGGACCAAGAGCTCCATGACGTGCCATCTCAGGTTCATGTCAACGAAAATGTTTCTGGCGCACATGACATCAAGCAAATATGAAGCCATGTAGAAGGCTGGTGTCTCTCCTTCCTTCGACGTTTGAGCCTGTTGTATGCATATGCTCACTTTTTTAGAAATGATGGCTCCCGAGTTGAAGCCACTCCATAAAATTTCCACTGTGTAAGATAAGGGCATCCATGCCTCTGAAAATCTTGAGCAATCCTTTTGTCCATATAATCGGCAGATGAGAGCCATCAAGTAGATGTATGGTTCACTTAAGTTGGTCGTTTGATACCAGCCGGTGCTCCGGTTGGTGTATTTCTTGTCTTCCCTCCACCATGAGGCCATCACCCAGCTAGTGTCATGGCACTCGTAGAATTTTATGACAAAATATCTGTTCAGTCTCTCCTCGGGGTCTCTAAGCTTGTAATACTTCTGGACTTTGACCGGTAAGAATAATCCGACACAACCACCATTATCATCATTGATCAAACACTTACGTGTCTCTGTATGGTCGATGAGCCACTTCAAAAGTTCTATATAGGGAAAAAAGGGGTTCTGCTTGCCACCATATGCAGGTATGACCATCGGATGTTCGGGAACACCTCGTCATCGAGTGCTCTCACATCTGGGTCACTATGTGGTATATATTCTGGGTATTCCTCCCGACTGATATTTTTAAAGAGATATCCCCAATGTGGGAGTGTCACCTTGGTCCCCATGATCACCTTTGTATCTCCAAAGGTCTGAGGCTGGATGCAAGCCTTCTTCGTTGATGTTTTGATGACAGGATCTAGTCTTTGCATGTATTCCAGTTGTCTTGCAGCCCCTAGAGAGGAGCCTTCACCTAAATCTCGTTCTTTTAGCTTCGACGCCCTTGACGATCATCTAGTGGTTGGATTTCTTGGAGGCATTGTTTCTATAATAAAAAATAAACCTCTAGATACTGTGTAAAGAACCAAATCAGGTAAAAAACATGTAAAATCCACAGACTTGGATACATACCTGTAAGCTCGCTAAACCTGGTTATTTGATACTCATGGGATCTCTGCAACTTTTGAATTGCTCGTCTTGTCTTGTCTCTCTAGATTCTTTGAATTTCCTTGCGTGCATAAATATTTTTCTTACCACGACTCAAGAGAATTTAAACTAGTGGAGAACTTATCGTGTCACATCAACCATTCAATTTAGGTTATGAGTGATATTTAAACAAATCTGTCGCCAAATCTCTGCAACTTAAATTCATTGTGGGTTGACGACAGAGGCACGAGGGTGATGTGGTCTATCACTGATTTTAATCGACCATTTTGATTGGCGCACGAGGTAGAAAATAATTTGGGATTTGGTATTAATTATCCCCTTAAATGCTCAAAATCTAATCGTATCCAATGTTAAAATTTCCCATCGTGTCGCTTTCTCAGTCAGTAGATCGGGGATCGGGGAAGTGCTATGAACTTTTTCGTTGATGTCCCTTGCAAATGCTCTAACGTCTATCAATCTCATCGTACAATGTTGTCATGGCAAATTTGACTTGGAGGTGTGACTTGGACTTAGGGGACAAAAATAAATGACTTGGGGAAAAACTAGACCGTACGGTTCTCCGATATGGCACATACACATGGCGTTGAATATAGGTGGCCTAATCCATATGCATTAATCAGAGTCGGGGATTTCATTAAGTTATTCATTTTTAAATCATACCTTATATCACTGATGTCGAAGAGGTATCGAGGGTCGACGATCGGGGATAAACCTATCACATGTTTATCTTTGGATCAACTTCCTCAAAAAAGTCTCGATGTCGAAATGCATCGGGGATCGACGATCAAGGGAATTATTTATCTTGGTCAGAATGTTCGCTGCGATATTTTTAAGTCTTCCTCGATTCCGGTGAGCGCGTCGGGTATCGACTAACGGTGATATCGTTTCTTTCTTCATTAATGTCTATTCCCCTCATCTCTTACCGATGCCGAAGAAGAATTGACTATCGATGTTATCCTTAAGCAAAACTTTGGCGCAAACAAAAACTTCCTTTTGTCGATGTCGATTGAGATCGAAGCTCCGTGACTGAGGTTTCTCGAGTGACACATTTCCCTCTTTGAATACCTTCCGATGTCGAATCTAAGTGTGTCGGGTGAAGTGTTTTGGCTTTTTTGATTCTTTATTTAGGCATTAAGGCTTATTCAAGACATGGGATTTCATAAGTTCAAACAGACTTGGAAAGCTAATGAAAGTAGAGATAATAAGAAAATCCAAACATTTTTCAAAATTAAGTCGAATCAGACAGTGAAAAGATCAAGTGGTACCCAAAAAGTAAAAATTGACATAGGATTTTTATGGTGTGTTGAGTTCTCAACACATTCTTCATTGCCTTTGATAGCTCAGGTGTTATGCTATCATTTTGTTTCCTAACATTCATGGAGGTTCTAGTTGCATTTTTGGATGTCATTATTGCAGGTCATGATCTAGATATATTCATAGATAATCTCTTTCCTGCCATTTTCCTATATTAAGATAAAAAAAAATAAGCCTTTCACATTATAATAAACTAAAAAAACAACATTGAATACAAAAACTAATTAAAAAATAAATAAAAAATTACCCATATGTAAGAACATTTAACCCATGGAATTATTGGGCTTATGCCAGGACTGTGGGGGATGGGGCGATGTTGGGCATCACCCCAACCCCCCCGGGGCAATATCGGGCATCGCCCCTACCCCATGGCCAAGCCGTGAGCATTCCAATGACTTGGCCACTGGGCTAGATCCCCGCAGCCAAGTCACAGTCACAAGACTATTCCTCAGTCGTGGGAGGAATGGGGCGATGTCAGGCATCACCCCATCACCCTTGTGGCTAAGTCACGGACATGTCCTAGTAACCACCATGGGCCAAAAATAATAAAATTTAAGTAAAAAACAATAAAAAAGCTAAAACAAATTAAAAACTATACCTAAATTTGAGTTTTTCTTTTTTTTTGTTTTTCAAAAACTCTTAGGGATTTTGTTAAGATTTTTTGACAAAAGTCTCAATCTTTCTAAAAATTTGGGTATCTTTTAGAAAAAAGTAGAAAACATCTAAACAAATTTAAGGTTTTTTAATTTTCGCTTGAAAAATTATTATGTGATTCAAAGATAATCTTATAATTGTTGTTTTGGTAAATGGTAAGTATTTAAAAAATAACTAACCTCTTGAATGCTAGATTCCCCTCGAATGTCTTCTTGATGTTTCTCTCTTGCAGATTGCTCCAAATCCTTTAACAAATATTGCCCAAGATATAAAACAATGTAAAAAAATAAAATAAGACTATGTATATATAACATAGATGATATAAATTACGGTTAGTATAATGAATGTGGGATAAATAAAAATTAGGTATATTTTCTACATATATACCTAAAATTATATGGTTCATCAATATGTTTAATAAATGTGGGATAAATAAATAAACATGATAAATATTGTATTTAACATGTAAATAACAAAATAAAAGAGTAAAATTGTTTTTAATTTTTAAGGGAAAATGAGTGAAAAATTGGGGGGAAATTTTGGAGGGAAAAATTTGAGGGGGAAATTTTGGGGGGAATATTTTGGAGTGAAATTTTGGGGAATATTGTTTTTTTTTGTGGGGGGGCGGATTTTTGGGGGGAAATTTTGGAGAGAAATTATATTTTGGGGAGGGGGGGAGGCATTTAGAGGGAAAAGATCATTATGCATGTTATAATAATGTCATAGGGAGGGTGAGCATTTGTATCATTCTATGTTCTCACAGAGAAGGGATGGCTTCGTCAAATAAAGAAGATTTTATTTCTATGACATCAACAAATTGTTCACATACCTCTTCTGTTGGGACTAGAAAATGTGATATGAATGTTTGTAATGCAGATGAGGCATCGTATTTTTCAGCTAGTCAGAATTTTGATCATAGTGAAAGAAATTTTATTCAACATGTTCCTCATGAAATACCTAAATCAAAGGACTTTGAAGGAAATGATGATGATAAATCTAGTCAACAGTTTAATAGTAATGAAAATAATCAAAATGTAGGTCAAAGTGGAGACTATGATCAATGTTTAAATGTTTGGGATAAAAATTTTCTTCCAAGTGAGGAGTTTCAAGGTACCGATGAAAATTTCCAGGGCACCAATGAAAATGATGGAGAAATTACCTCAAGTGGAAATTTTAAAACCAGTGAAGATGATTATGACAATGGTGGGCACTTTTCCCTGAGTGGGGAATTTAAAGATAACAATGTTGGTCATGATGAATTTCCTCCAAGTGAGGATTTTGAAGGTAGTGATGAAGAGTTTACTCCAAGTGAGGATTTCCAAGGCACAGATGAGGATGATGAAGAATTCCCCCCAAGTGGGGATTTTAAAAGTACTGATGACGGTTATGGAAATGGTGGACCATCTTTGTTGAATGAGGAATTTAAAAGAAGCAATCTTGGTGCTGAAGATTTCTCTCCAAGTGAGGAGTTTCAATGTACCAATGAGGATAATGAATATTTTCCTCCAAGTGAGCATTTTCAAGCCAGTAATGAGGATGATGAAGAATATCTCTCAGGTGGCGATTTTCAAAGTAGTGAAGATGATTATGCCATTGGTGGACACTCTTTCCTGAGTGATAAATTAAAAAGAAACAATGTTGATGTTGATTTTTCTCCAAGTGAGGATTTTCAAGATACTAATGAAGTGTTTCAAGGCACTAAGAAAAATGGTGAAACTTTTCACTCAAGCGGGGATTTTGAAAGGAATGAATCTGATTATGTCAATGGTGGACACAATGTTGATGATGATTTTCCTCCAAATGATTATGTTGATGATGATGTTCTCAATCATTCAACTGCAACAAATCAAGGTGATTGACATTCTCTAGTTCAGTCTCCTGACAATGTTTTGCTTGATACTCCTTGTGGTGATAAGGAAAATCCTTCTAGTGAGGATTATGAAATAGTGGAGACATTTCAAAGAAACATTGTGTCTTGGACCAGGATTAGACCTTTTTATATCAATCCAAATCATTCTAGTTATACAAGGTCTAGGAAAGAATTTCTCACTAAATCAATTTCCATAAGTGAATTGATTTCAAGTGAATGTTGTCAAAAGAATTGTTTGAAAAGAATGGACTACATGTATGCCTTAAATAAAAGGAATACATATTTGTCAATGAATAAGAGCATGAAAAATTCATATTTGATGGGGTGCATGATATCCACCAATATAGGATATGATTATCGCATTAGGAATATTTTACTTTGCAGAAAGGCTTTCAAAAAAAGTCACTCAAGTGGTAATCTTTCTCTATCAAGAATCCATACAAGGTTGGAAAAAGATCCATCATTTTATTCAAAGGTACATCATGGATGAGAGAGTGGGCAATTTACAAACACTACATTGTCATGGATGCGTGATTTATTTTCCAAACACGGAGAGTGTATGCAAGATAAAGACACAATACATATTCCAGATAATTTCTCAAGGCAGGAAATATACAACTTGTACAAAGGATACGTTGAAGGTGTTGAAGGAAATGGTAATTTTATTACATATGAATATTTTACAAGAATATGGAAGAAACAATTCAACATTTTATGTATTCCTAAGAAGTCAAGGATGGGGATTTGTAGTATATGTGCTACTCTTAAATCAATAAGAGATAAATCTGAAGGGGAATAAAGAGGTATGCATTTACTATTTTTTTTTTTTTTAAATTGAATAGTTATCAACTATGAAAACATACTATCAATATTTTCATTTTATGTTATGCGTAGAATCCATAGTCAAAGCACTTCAAGAACATCGAAATCAACAATCAAGTAAAAGAAAAAAGTTGTACAAACATCGAAAAAAGTATAATGATGCTCCAAACAAATATTTATGTATGATAATTGATGGCATGGACCAAAAGAAAACACTTCTACCACATTTTGTTTGCACACTGAAAAATTTATAGGAAGATAATTTCATTCAGTTTCACTTGGTTGGTTGTATGGTTTTCAATGGAAACATGTGTTCAAGGGTTTACTTCACAGCTCCAAATATTCATAATGATGCAAATCCGACCATCACCATAATTCATCATGTGCTCATTCATTGTCTTGGAAATATTCCTCAAGTTTTGTATCTACAGTTGGACAACACTAGTCGTGAAAATAAAAATCAAATTGTGTTTGGATATCTGAGCATGCTTGTTGAAATGGGAATCTTTCAAAAGGTGAAAGTTGGTTTCTTTATTGCTGGGCACACTCATGATCATATTGATCAAGTGTTAAGTCATTTTTCAGTGACATTGAAGAGGAAAAATGTTGGAATTCTACCATCATTGATTGAATGTATTAAGAAAACATACATTCCAGAGCCTGTTTTCATATATTAGAAGAAACTATTGACATGCGAAGATTTATTCATGGATCGCATTGTGAAGAAAAATGTATTGAGCATCTTAATGACATTGGCTTCCAACATCAATTTTGTTTCAAAAATATTAATGGGAAAAAACTTATATGGGGAAAGCAGTATTCAACTACTATAGATTGGGGGCCTTCATCAAGTTTATCATTTTTGAAGTTCATTCCAGATCGTCCAATATTTGCATCAAAGTTATTATTTTTAAAATCAGTTGCTGAAATCCATAATGCACATAGGCGTAATAGAGATGTAGATTATTCTGAATACCTGGAAGAAATAAAAAAATCCATTAAGGATACATATGAGTACTTTGATGTTGTTGATTCTATTTGGTGGGAGTCTTTTTTCAATATTCAAAGTGACATAATTTCAAGCTCAAAAAATGAAGATACAATGTTGAGGACTCCATTTCATTGGCCATGAAATATGCCAAACTAATATGAAGAAAAAAACATTGTTGAAGTTCAACAAGAATCTCAAGGTGCTATTGAGTTTACACAAGCAGATGAAAGAGAAATGTAAATTGGTTCATGAAGGTCACATGCAAAATGTGAATCCATGGAAGACCTTTACAGGGGTTCAATACAATATATTAAGGAGGGTATCATGATCGCAATTTTAGTGATTGAAGATCCACATTGCTATCGATTTTGGATTGAAAAGGTTATAAATATTGAGAAATAAAATGATGATGTTATTGCAATTGAATTGAGTTGGTATGGAACAAGTACACACCCATTCAATGGTGTGTACAAGCCATATATGGTGGTTGAGAAACATGTCAATAGAAAGAGAAACATAACTCTTCGTCACACTGACCTCTTAAAATTTGATGATGTTGACATACTTGTTTATGAGTTCAATTTGACAAAGAGAGGGACTCTTCACTCCAAGAAAACATAGATTATCAAGAGGTTTCTTCCAAAATAAATAAATGCAATATGGGATTCTGTTGAACCTAGTCGTAGATCTAAAAAGGCATTTGACATCTGAAATGCTGGGCATGCATGTAGACTCAAATGGTGCATTCATCAACAATAGAGAAGAGTATGGATCATATACATCTTCATCCAATCATTCATCTGAAGAAAACATAGACTCTAATGGTATTTCAGAAACCATGTGTCAATCTGAATAAGTGTATGGAACATTTTATGCATTTTTTATCCATATGATGTTTGTATGGTAACTAGAAATGAGCATTGAACTTACATATGATCTTACATGAAGTTATGAATATTTTGTAATGTTTTATAAATGATATGTTTTTTTATCATGGATGATATAATAAAATTCCTTAGCTCATATGTTTTGAATATGGACAATATAACAATACTTTTAAGAATTTATTTATGTTTCATTCAATGTAACTTGTATTTACTTTTTTATTATTATAAGTAAAAAAATCATTAAAAAGTGGCGTTGAATTTTTAAAGTATATTTAGATATTTTAATGGCATTATGTATTACCTTGTGCTTTGTGTGATAATAAGATTTAAAAAGTAAACATTTAAGGGTTGATTTTCATATGAGTTCTTTTACCACATTAAAAAAATGTGTCATTTTCATACCCCAATTTTAGAAAGGGTGCTACCAGTAGCAGTACTTTTCCATTTGATGGTTGATTTAAGTTTTTAGTTTTAATGGTACCAAGTGATAAAATATGATTTCAAATGATCTCAAATTTTAACGTTTAGAAAAGAAAAAAATATTCAAAAACATCTTTTTTTTAGGAGTTGATTTTAAGGTTTTTCTGAGCTACTAGGCCATGTTTGAAAAAGGTTGTAATTTTGACCCCGTTTAAAAAAATGGTGCTACCGATAGCACCACTTTTTTATTTGGAGGTTTATTTTGATGTATTTTATGAAAAAATATGGGTTTTTTGGGCCAGAGTTCTCATTTTGAGGTCACAGTTTTCATTAAGTTGGTAACTATGTTTTTGTCGATTTTAGGTATGGGAGGGTTGACAAAATGACCTATTGGGTGAATCATACCTCATGTTTAGGGGTGTTTCCCAAGTGGAACTTTCTCTATGTCATGTGGATTAGGTGACATGGATGGGGGGGGGACTTTTGGGCATGGGGTTCATGACATACAAGGGGTTGTAGTGTCTCATTTATGTGTGTCTTTGAAGAGGGTGTGTTGCACATTTGTTTTCAATGCATCCTTTTTCCAAACCCATTTAATGCCATTAATTAATTAAGAATCCAAAACCCTAGGTACTCTTTATTGGTGAATCAATTAGCTTAGGAGAAAGTACGACAAGGACATTTGAAGTTATAGGTATACAATTTTCCATATGCAAGGAAATAAAGAGACATCGCACAAGTGCACACACCTCAAGAAGTGGGGGAATTTATATAATGTTAATTTTCTTTTGTAGTTCTTTGATTTTTTAGGAGAAGCTTTTCATTTCTCTCAAGACCTCTTCAAGAGAGCATATGGAAGGTTCATAATTAGGATTTTATATTTTTCCATCTATCTTCCCTTTAGGCCTTTAGCCCCTTCTTCCATTGATATGAGGGACAACCCCTTCTTAGGTCAACACACCCAAAAATCCCAAAAGGTGAGGAAATGAGGGTATGGAGTGTGGAAAGTGACAAGTATGGTTAGGAATGGCATGATGAATCGTCAAAAGGACCTTCCAGTAGCAGACCTATCCTTAAGGGTGGCCCACTTACTAGGGAACAATGTCAACCACCAAACTGAAATAGGGAAAAGAGCATAATGTCCAATCATCACATAATCAAAAGTAGTAATAGATGTAACAAACTCAAATGCCTCAAATATTGAAATGAAACTCACCATAATAATTGGCTTGTACCTCATGGAGCAAGACCCAATGTCTTATGGAGGCTAGTTGATGTGGTGGATACCATCATGATGAAATTATAGCTATGGTGGTGAGGTGGGTCTCTGTCTATGAAAGTGGACACTGCTGGTCGAGTTGTCTCTTGGTACTCCATGTCTGCAACCTGAGGGCTTCAAGACATCATATCCTTAGTTATCCGACAAAATGGGGATAACAAGGGAATAATATAAAAATTGAGAAGCATAATTGAGTTCCCTAAGCTCATGAAATTTTTTTTTATCCAAGCCCCACATGAGCATTCTACCCACAATTACTTGGGCCATGCTTTTTCAAAATCGACCCCTTAGTGTAAAACTTGCATTCTTCCTTACTAAGAAAAATCCTAGTTCCGAATATCATTGATTTTTTTTTCATGGGAAATGGAATCATAGGATAAGGATTCCTTTAGATGTAACTTGGTTTCAATATTCCAACGCAATCAATGGTTTGTCGATCTAATTCTTGGTTAGATTTTTATGGGGAGTTGCAAATCGCTTCCTGAAGCCATTAAGGGACACATTATGAATTTGGCTTGGGGCATAAAATACAAACCGATAAGCGTAATTTCATTATGAAATATCATTTAAGTCTATTTTTCCAAGGCCCACATGATCACACTACCCATAGTCACCCAAGCTAGGTTTTTTCAAAATCGACCCCATTGGGAAAAAAATTGTTTTTCTTCTTACCGATCAAAACCCTAGCTCTGGAGATTGTCAAATAAAATAATTTATGGGAAATAGAATCATAGGAGAGGGGTTCTCCTAGTTGTGACCAAGTTTTAAGTATCCAATACAATTGACAGTTCACTAATTAGAGTCCCAATTAGAGTTTTATGGTGAGTTGCAACTCACTTCCTAAAGCAATTCAGGGACACATTGTGAATTTTGTCTGGGGGCATAAAATCCAAAATGAGGAGCATAATTCAGTTACACAAGATCCCATATTTGTTTTTTTATAAGGCCTTCATGATCACTCTACCTAGCATCATTTGAGAAATTATTTCACCAAAACAACTCCTTTATCCAAAATTTGCATTGTTCCTTGCTAAGAAAAGCCCTATCTCCATAGATAGGTGAATAAAAACAATTTATGGGAAATGGAATCATAGGAGAGGGGTTTCCCTAGATATAGCCTGATGTCAAGAGTCTAATGCAATCGACAGTTCACCAATGCGAGTCCCAATTAGAGATTTATGGTGAGTTTCTATTAAGCCCTAATATTGGCTCATTACCTCTTAATTGGGGCATATTAGATTAGTAATGTTATTTTATTTATGTCGGATTTAGGCCATTAGTTGTAATTATACCTCCTAGTCTCCTATATATACCAAGGAGACATTTTCATTTTGAATCATCTTGTACTTGAACATTTAAGTGGGGCAAAAGGAGGTTGCCCCCTCGAAGAGGATTATTATCTGAAATTCTCTCTTTTTCAAGGCATTGAGTACTTTTTTTGAAGATTTTCTATGCTATACTAATATTTGGTTCTTAACATATGGTATCAGAGCTCAAGGTCTTGGGGTTTCACTGCTACATTTAAGAGAGCATGGAATTTTCACTATAACTTTTTTTTTACAACATTTCAGAAGGAACGGCTTGGAGGATATTTAGTAGACGGATAAAGGTACGTTGGGTTAAAAATTTAACTCCTGAGGCCTTATACTTTCGAAGATACAACCTGTACAATATAGGGTTATGGAATCATCCTGAAACGAGTCATTGCGGAATTTGCGCTATACAAAATTTTCTGTAATGTTTTAGACCCTAAACTCTAGAGGCCATTTACAAAAATTAGTAAGGTATCTATGGTAAAAATTTTAGATTCTGGGTCATCTTAAATTTGTATATACACCTTGTGTAAAATAGGGTATCTAACTAGTCCTATTGACTAGTCTCAAGAAGGTGTTCTAGGTAAAACAATCATAACTTCTTGCTAGAGTATCCAAATTGAGTGGGACTAGTTTCATTGGATCGTGGAAAGTCTATAGTATTTTGGGTGCGAGTTTCAAAATTTTATATCAATTATTTTGTGTGGGGCATGCTATACAAGTGAGATCTCCTGGAAAGGCCAAAAATCGGCAAGTTGTGAGGAAGTTACCATAAATTCCACTTGGCACATCCAATTTTGATTAGACCTATGACATTGCAGAGAAGAAATATCAAAGAATTTACTAAAAGAAAGTTTCATACCCAAAAGGGCCGAAACTTGGGAGATACAATAGAATAAATATTGTCTAGCAGAACCACCTCAAAATCAAGGTTCAAAAGTGATACTTGGCCAACATGCCACTCAAAAAGGGAACTTCTACACCAAATAAGCCTCTAGAAAATCCTACTTGGACTCTTGATGAAGGTGAAGAAATGCATAGGGACATAATTGAACTACAAAATAAGAAGGATTCAATGGAAGCTAAGTTGGATACTAAGATGGATTCAATGGAAGCTAAGTTGGATACTAAGATAGATGGTTTAAAAGGGGAGATCATGGAAGTATTGAAAAATTTCGTAACAGAGAAGACATCTGAAAGTGAAAATGCATCCCATGAAATTCATGATGAGGACTTGTGGAAGGTGAATCAAGAATGGAGAAACTCCAACTTTGGTTTGAAGACCAACCACGTTCCTAAGATTGATATGAGGAAGTTTGATGGCAAGGACCCAATCACATGGATACTTAAGATGGAGCAATTCTTTGATCTCCATAATGTG
>ML801030.1:89277-111859 GCA_009831015.1 Picea engelmannii
TCCCATTCATAATGTTGTGTAGGTAGAGGGGGAAGATCTGCTAATTGAGTGGGACTATTATGGTTGATAATGTTTTAAGTGTTAGTTTCTCATATTTAATTATGGGAATTACGATAAGTGTGAGATACTTAGATCCTTTCTATGGGTAATTTCTCGCTTGTGGATTCATAGCCTTAGTTTGAGGGTGGCCTCTGTGATAGAGAGCCTATTGTTGAATGGAACACTCTTTGTTTATAACTAGTTGGAGAACATTATCATAAATACAAGTATCTCATTGTTGTCCATGAATATGAAAATTTTATTGCATTTACTTTAGTATGTTTATTTGTTTTCTTATTGATTTTTTATGTGATAAATGCATGTTGGCCATGGCTCATTGTACAAGTAGAATGTTGTAATTCATGTTGATGTGAAATCATGGTCATTTTAGATGGATTTGCATTCATTATTAGGTTTCTTAAATTGAATTATTTTATTTTTCTCTATTAGAATTCCTTCTACCTTTGAATACATAAATAGGGAAATCAGGTTGATTTCGAAGTGCCCCATCTCCAAAACAATAATCTAAATGAGGATTGGGTACATTACAAGTGCACTGAAAGAAAACAATATATGTAATGAAGAAAACAACTATATTATTTCAAAAATTATACTTATAAAGACATGAATTCCAAGTACTTGTTAGATCAACTATCCCTAGACTTAATGTTGCAGACAATGTGCAAACCATTGTAAGAGATTTTATACTATAAATAAAAGTGACTGAAATTTCTATGGCTATGATTTGTTTTTTAAGTATCTATATGTTAACGTTTATAATGTTTTCTTTTTGTTATTAAAAATGTTTGATATTTTGTAAAGTTAAGTTTTTTGTGTTTTTTTTGGCCTTTAATGATTTAATCTAAATAAAAAGTAAATAATGAGAATTTTGAAGTTAATAATGAGAATTTTGAAGTGTTGGTTTTAATAGGATGAAAGTATTGAAATCCAATAAGTATTACCTTATACATTTGTTATTTTAAGTGATTGGTGAATGAATTATTCTCTATTGTTAGAATATACATCTATAAAAAACAATTATCAAGAAAACACGTAGTAATCTATGATTTGATATTCATGTTTTTCATAATTTAATTTTACTTGATACTAACACTTTTGGAATCTAGTTCTACAATTTGAAAATCCAATTTTTCATTTCATAATCTAAGTGTGTACTTTTGTAATCCACGTTTTGTTCTTTCGGACCCAATTTTACATATTGGAAACACCAATTTTAACCTCTACCAAGGGGTTTAGATTGAAACCCAATATTAACGAAATGGGTATTATAATATTTCTAGTGAAAAACATATAACCATAATCAAGAACAATCATTATGTGGAATTTCAAAATTGATGGGTTTTTCTGTGCTTCAAAGAATTTGGGAAGCATGGAAAAATGTTGTTGTGGTGTAATATGCCTAAATATAATGATAATTAACTTTTGTAATTAAATCAATGGACATGTCACCCGCGTGAAAGGTTGTGACCTATATAATCTTTGGTATATAACTATTTGTTCAACTATCAATATAAATCATGAAATAAATTATAAAATATGATTATTTTTATATTGGTTGCCCTCAATTGGTATTAAAGCTAAGATCTTCAAAAATTTGTGAATTAAAAAAAGTGCACTTCCCACCATTGTTCCATATTGTTGAGTCGTACCCCACACCTTATTTTTTTTTTAATTCTATATTGTTGTATGACATTCCAGTAGTCATTGCCTTGTCCATTAGAGACATTATATGCTTTACTAACATCTGTCATTCCTTATTTTTTTTAATTCTATATTGTTGTATGATATTCCAGTAGTCATTGCCTTGTCCATTAGAGTCATCATATGCTTTACTAACATCTGTCATTCCTTATAGTCGTCATACTATCTGTATAGAACCACTTTTCAAGATAGCCAACATACATAGGGTATGGACATCAACCATACAAATTAAGTCATTCACTCAAATAGTATGAGCAACCACCAAGCAAACTAAGTTCATTCTTATGAAATTCAGAAATGAGGGGTTTTTTTTTCTCGTGGAAATAAAATATCTCTCCATGAGGTGGAAATATAATTTAAGGAAAACCTTGAGTACTAGAGAGCCCCTCAATTCAAAAGTAACTAATGTAATGAAAAATTTGAAAGCTCAATTTGACTCTAAATTTCAAGGTTTCAACTCAAATTACATGTTTCGCAAGGAGGAGCTTGAAGCATTAAGAAATTAAATGAAGGGAAAAAGTATTCCAAAATGCCACACATCATTTTCATGGCCACACTAATCATCCAATTCAAATTTATTCAATGGTATTGTACACGAAGTAAAAATAAGTTTACCCAATTTTGACGGTGAGGATAATTGAGAAGGAAGAATATGGATTAATAAAATTGAAAATTATTTATATTTTTATCACATACATTATGAGGAAGAGAAAATAAATATCGCATCGATGCACTTAGATAAATTGTCTTGTGATTAGTTCTTAAGGTGGAATTCCATATATGAAGGACTAGTAAGAGATTGGGACACATTCAAAAATAATTTTTCCAAGCATTTTTAGGATATAGAGGAGGATGAATTTTTCACCAAACTCACCCAATTGCAACAATCAAGCTCAATGAGGGAATATTTTAATGATTTGTATGTACTATCCACCCATGTTGTAGACTTATCCAATAAATTTCTACTACATATTGCCATATCAAGGTTGAAAATGAATATACATGACAAACTCAAATTACTAGACATGAAGGATATCAGGCAAGTATGACAAAAATAGAAACTCATTCAAGAAAAACTCATGTCTTATCATCAAACCCCTTACTCATAGTATGAAAATCAAGTTCAAAATATATCCCTCCTCACCTTCACAATTAGATAAAACGAAGGATAAGATTCAATGTTTTATATGCAATGCACTCAATTGGATTCCATAGTATAAATTCGAGGAAAAAATGTTCTTCATATGTGAAAAGAATAATAACACTGACAACAATAAGGAAGAGGAAGCTAGGGACGCATATTATTTCAACAAAGGCATTGGAAATGAGGAATATAACAAATAGAAGTCCACACCAATACTTTATTTCACTGCAATGATGAGTATTACTCAAACCCAAACTCTTAAACTCCTTGACTACATTAAGGAAACTAAACCGAAACTACTTATAGATAGTGGTAGTTCACACAATTTTATAGATATAAGAGTAGAAAGAAAACAAAATCTATTTGTCTACCCTACCTCCAATTTCAAAATAGGAATTTTGGGGGACATAACTACTTCTTCTAATGGAAAATGGAATAAGGTAGAATTGAATATCAATGTCTTCCAATTAATATATCCAATGTATTCCATGGAAATTCGAGGGGTATACATTGTCTTAAGAGACAAATGGTTGGTCTCTATTAGAACAATAGGGTTGGATATAAAAAAAAAAATTCCTAAGATTTAACAAAAAAGGGAAAAAATACAAATTCCATGGAATCAACAACCTATCTTCCCAAATAGTTTCATCCAACAAAATGACAAAAAATATTTTGAAGGGATCCCAAGACTATATTTTACATTATTATTCAATGGAAAAAGTGTATAATGAAACAAAATATCCTAAATGTCTTAATAATATGATTATAAATATAATACCATCTTTCAATACTTATCTCATGGCCTTCCTCTAGTGCAATCAATATATCATATCATAGAGCTCATTCCTAGATCAATTCCAGTTAAGGGGATGTTTTTACAAGAAATCTCATCAGCATAAAACAAAAATTGAATTCCTCATTCAGGAATTATTAGACTATGGTATAAAAAAACAAATAAAGAGCATGTATTCATTTCCATTCATAATAGTAAGGAATAAGGATGGCTCCTATAGACTTTGTATTGGCTATCATGCATTAAATAATATTACCATCGAAGATAAGTTTCCCATCTAGCCATTTGTGGATGAATTATTGGATGAACTCCACCAAGCTAAGTATTTCTCAAAACATAATCTGAAATATGATTATAATCAAATAAGAATACAAGAGGAGGACATTCCAAAAATTGTTTCCTATACACATGAGGGCCTATATGAATTTTTTGTTATGCCTTTTAGATTATCAAATGCCCTAACTATCTTTCAAGTAATAATGAATAATGTATTTTATATAGACTTGAAATTTTTTGTACTTGTGATATTTGATGATATACTTGTTTATAACAAAAATTGGAGTTTGCACCTTAACCATGCCTTAATCATAGTGATTTCTTAATCATTATGTGGGATTTCAAAATTGATTTGTTTTTCGTGCTTCAAAGAATCTGGGAAGCTTGGAAAAATGTTGTTGTTTCTATTATTTGGCAGTGGAATGGCTTCGGGGGAGGTTTTGCCTTAACTTTTTATTCAATTTAAGACATAGGGGGACATCAATTTTCTATAATGTCTAGATTATTTTCCAAAAGACTCGCCAAAAACGAGATATTTTGTTGTAAATATGTTTGGAATGATGAGACCAAATTTGGAATACTTGGCATGATCTTCCATAGGACTTTGGATTGATTCATTTACATCATTTAAAAATTCAAGAAATTTACAAAAAATCTAGAAGAGGATATATATATATATATATATATATATATATATATATATATATATATATATATATATATATATATATATATCAAAATATGTGCAAAAACCTCTTAGTCCATTAGTGGGGGAAACCAAGTAATTCATTAAAGATTCTAATGACTTTGTAAAGATCATAAATGATGAGATGGAACCAAATGATATCCTCATTAGTTTTAATGGTGTTTCATTATTCATGGAAATTCCTTTAGATCAACCAATACAAGTCATGAAAGATGTAATTGATCTAGAGATAGTTAGGTTGGAAAGGGTATACCTTCACTCCACATTCTTTAGATTTCAAGGGGATTTATATGAAAAAATAGGTGGTGTATCTATGGGGTCCTCTCTCTCACCCACCTCTTTCAAGATATTTATGGAGCATTTGAAAAGAGATATCTTGATTCATACCCACTCGAACCAACAAGATAGAAAATATATGTAGACGACACAAGTGTGAAGTCACCTCATGGAAAAAAAAAACATGGTAAGTTTGTTTAGTGTCTTAACTATTAATGTAATGAAATTAAGTTTATCATGGAGGTAGAGGAGAATGGAAGCGTTTGCTTCCTCAATGTGATGATTACTAGGAAACATAATGAAACTCTCAACAATCAATCTTTTAGGAAGAAAACCCACATAGAGAATTATCCTCATGTTGACTCTCACTACTACCCCTATCAAGATATTGGGATCCTTAACATGCTCACTATAGGGGTGGTGAGAATTTCAGTCAAGAAGCATCTTAAGAAAGAACGCGAACATTTAACCAAGGACTTTAAGAGCATAGATACAAGAATAATAACATCAAAAGACTTATTAAAAGAGTTGGGATGGGTTATCAATCTCATAGCAACCAACACATGATAAAGAAATCTTACCTTCCTTTGCATCAAGGTGTTATGGATAGAATTGAGAAGATATTAAAGAAAAAATAGGTCTCAGCCTCATCCAAGCCTCTTTAAACCATTAAGAAAAAGACGAGCTTAGTAAAATACGTTATCAGTGATCGTCGACGCAAGGGTGTATATAAGGTTGCATGTTCCCATGGAAATTGCTATATCAAGGAAGAATGGTGCTTGTTTCACGTGAGGATTAAAGAGCATATAACATACATTTGAAATGAGCGTGCACATACTTCAACCTTAATGAAACATTCCCTTAGAACCAAGCATATTGTGTGCCTAGAAGATACCAAAATCCTTGCAAAGGAAAACAAATATTACAAACACTAGTTTAGAGACACCTTGGAAATAATAAAGCACCCAAACAACTTGAATAGGGATAGAGATTTTGATGTAAGAGAGAATCGGATCCCCTTAATCAATCAACAAAGGGAACCAATTGATCAGGTTTCCAACTAGATTACATCACTGAAGCCAACATCATTCTTGATTAATAAACTTGCATTTAATGACAATTAATAGATCAATCTCACAACTCTACAATTTCACTCAATGTCCTATAAATGAACACTAATTTGGGTTCAAAATGTTGACACTTAAAATGTCCATTGCGAAATATCTAAAAAATGTTCTCTCAATTAATACCCACTATAAAAATCTTAGGAATGAAATTTCTATAAGTTCAATTTATATACTCAAGAAGCGATTTAGGGGATTGGTTGTGGACATTGGATAAATCTATTATGATTTATAAACTCCAGGGAGTCCCTTTATCTTCCATGAAAAGTTGAATAATAAATAGGACCTTGGTGAAACAGAAGTTAACTGGATAAATTGACTTGGTATGGTGTAAGCATATAGACTCTTTTTAAAATGTGGGTCAAGTATTACCTTCTAAATAACATTTTTCCCATTCAACATTCATAGATGATGCATGTCTTTATTGTGAATAAATTAAAACTAATTAACATTTAATTTAGGATTGTAATTATGTTGATGAGTGTTATAAATTTGTCACACATAAATGGAGATAAATTTATGAAAAATGATTATATTAAGTGATGAAGATCGATTTGAAAGCGTTTCTCTTAAATGATGAAGATCCATTGAAAAACAACTCACCTAGACTCTCTTAGTCTTAGGTGATGAAGATTTCATTTGAAAAAAGTGAGAGAATGTATATGAATAACATGGAAGCTTCATGTCTTCATTGATAGTGCGTTCTCTTCTCTTTGTATTAAAGATTGATTGATGTATGTGTTAAACTTACATGTTAAAATAAAATAAAAAACGTTACTAATAAGAATGTCTCGGGTTCTTTCTTCCACTAATGTGGGGCCATATGACTTGAAATCCTCAATAAGAATGTGTGTGGTTCTTTCTTCCACTCAAGTGGGGCTATATGATTAGAAAGCCTCAATCTTAATTGTAATATATATATATATTTTTAATATAATTTTTTTTTTAAATCACTTATCAAATATACTTCCCACCGTCATTACAGTTAATGTGGAAAGAACCATCTTCGTAGATCATTCTTTCAAGTTTTTAACACATTCTAAATGTTCTCGTTTTCCTTGTATCGATCATATGACATGATGGACTTGCAATCTTATTTTATTTGTGAAGTTTGTCTTCAAAACCCTGAGCATTGAGTGCTCTGGAAAGAAAGCTTTAATGCCATAATTATCCTTTCCAGGAATCTGGTAAGCGCGATTCAACCCACATGAAGCTAATTCTGAAGTACTAGCCACATATGGTTTGACCTGTTTCTGGAGGGCATACGGTGTTTTGGCATTTTTTTGGTTTGGCATAGTATCCTCGATCCTTCCAAAACCAACCAAACTAAATAAATTCATGGCATCAAGGTGTTAGATTCAACGAATCAAGGTAGGGATTATAGTCATGATAATGAGCGATCTAAGACCCTGGCACAGGCTGGCAGCACGAGGAGTACGGTGGCAGGTGGACGGGGGAGACGTTTTAAGATGCTGTCCTGAGTTTGCAACAGAACAACCATTGATGCAGATCGTTTGGGACGAATAACAATTAAGGCAGATTGGTAAGCGATGAGTTGATCCAACGAGGGTTGGAATTTCAAAATGAGACCGCTTTCAAATTTGTTAAACGATTCTGTAGCCTGTTTTAGGATTTTAATAAAAAATATTGTCAATCTTCAGGAAGTGTTAATGCTATTTGACGAGCAAATCCCAGTGAAGACTATATGCGTACTCAAAACGTTTTACGTTTTGGGTCGGGTATATTTTCCGTTCGAAATCTGGTCATATATTGTTAAAACTGTGGATTTAAGTGGTTGAGACTGTGATGTTCTTGGTACAACCATTTTTCTTCTATATCTTCACCCCAAGACTTTGTCCATGGATTTTCTTCTAGAAGGTCGAGGGGTATAATAATTTTCATTCCATTCCCCTTGATTTTACCATTTTTCTTCTATATCTTCACCCCAAGACTTTGTCCATGGATTTTCTTCTAGAAGGTCGAGGGGTATAATAATTTTCATTCCATTCCCTTGATTTAATTCTATCATCCCAATACTTTGTCCATGGATTTTCTTCTAGAAGGTCGAGGGGTATAATAATTTTCATTCCATTCCCCTTGATTTTTATTCTATCTCTTTCCAAGGAGATAGTTTCTTTCATTTTTCTACACCATGATCAACCTACCATTGTTGTATATATGTACGAATACCTTCGAAAAAATCTATTGCTTCAAAATCAATGAGCATCAGAATCCCAATGATTGAGGTCTTTTCATTCTTGAGTATACCAATTGACTCCAAAAATCATTATTTTGCAAGTTTAAAGAAGTTCATGGATCAAGTTCATGGATCTTGTAAGCCCTGGTCTTTACATTATAATCCATGTTTCTTTTGGAAGAATGTTTACCTAGGATTTGAAGTCGAGTACTACTTGTGGAATCATATATCCTTCTATTTCTAGGTCGACTTGCAGGTCGTAGTCATTAAGGATCTTATCTTGGGAGAGTTATCTTAGGTTTTTATCTTCCTTGTATTCCTTCAAAATTTTCAAGAGCTCTAATAATCGACGAACTAATTGTTTCTCTTTTAATATCTTGAGAAATTCGACAGTATCACTTATTCCTACTGAATTTTTCTATTTCAGACCACTTCTATGTGCAAATTGGTCATCCTCATCTATGCTCAAGAATTCAAGGGCTTCCTACATAATTTGTTTTTCTTGGTCGGGATTAGGGTAGGCCTTATTTTTCTTTACTAGTTCAATTTGGGGATCATTTGATATGTAGTTATCTTGACCTGTGTCTGATCACGTGATGGCATTCAAATTTTTTGATTGGGTAGTCCTCAAGAGAATGGTCACCAACACCACATCTGTTGCAATATTGTGATTTAGTCCTATCTTTTACTAGATAGTTGGGGCTCATGTGGTCATCCTTTAGACAAATGTAGCAATATTCTCTTCCTCAACCATGTTTTCCTCTTATGTAATGGCCATGGTATCCACCTATGAAACATCATATGCCTTGGTATCCACCTCTGTGACCTGGGTACCCATTTCTTCTTCCTTGATATCCTCCTCGATTGCTCCCTTGATCCATATTCTGGTCTGATGCCTACCTGTGATAGATTGTTTGGTAATTTTTCATATTCCTACCATTGAGCTAGCATTCTTGTGTGAAGAGGGTAGATTCTTCATAGATCCTTCACCATTTTGGTTTTTTCTTCTTTATATAATGTGGGAAGTCTCTTGTATTATGGTTTGTCAGGGTTTCACAAATCTCAAGTAATTCCCTATTTGAACCCCTCAAACATCACCCTCTCTTTGTGACAAATATCGATACTTATAGAATTCTTTTGTATGGCCTTCATTCATACAGTTTGTATACCATAGGTAATTTCTTGGAGAGCCATATCTCTTAGTGATTTCTCAAGTATTTCGAGCTTTTCTCCCATCTTTTTGTTAGTCAACGATGTTGGCCAATCATCGTCTATTTTTATTGGTTGAGATTTCTTCAAGGATTACTTGTATGATTGGATGGCATGAATTCTCAATCATCCACATATATTTTGAATGAGTCTTGCAACACACCATTAGACCAGCAGTTTTGAATCTATTGTATTAGGTATTTGACTTAGTAGATCTTTAAACTTTTTGCAATATTCCTCACAGATTCACCTAGTCTTTGCTTGATCTCGTTTAGTTTATGGGATGCAAGGTGCTTGACGTTTTGGGTTTTGAAGAAGTATAGGAAATTATACTTGATCTCATCCTTGGTTCTTTCCTAGTTCTTGATGAATTTCATAAATTAGGTGCTCTAGATCTCTTTCTTAAGAATCCACCAAAAGTGTGCCATTTGTTTGGATTTGTCTGTAATATCCAAAGAATCCCAAAACTTTTCACTCATAAACCAATGTCATTTGGGATATTTTTCCCCATTGTAGAGAGGGAGGTGATTGTGGCTCATTTGATCCTGGAGTGGGATTTCGACTTATGGTTGATTGGTGTCGATTGTATCTTTAGGCTGACTACTGTTGCAGAATGTGTTACTACTAGTGCTTTCGATTGTTGTATTCCCTCAACTTGGGTGGGAAACTTCTCTAGTGTAGACGACGATCTATCTTTGGTTTCATTTGCTTCAATCATTTTTGTCGACTAGTGTAGTTCACCCATATAATAGAATTTATCTATATACTCAATGAATTTTCTCTTTTTCTCCCCTAGGGTTGTGTCATTTTGTCATGATTTCCAGTCGATTATGCATCTTCTTTTTCAATTATTAAATTCAGCAGAGTGGTGCATCCATGAGATCCTTTATATGTATATGTAGGATTATATTTCCATCGCCTTCTTTTCTCACACAAGTTTCTTCAGTCCGGGGTATTTCAATCAACAACATGTCTCTTACAATTCCTTGTTCGTCTAGTCGATACCACACCAAAGTGGGTTCAAGATATATGTGCAATCACTCATAGAAGAATTCTCTTACTTTGGGAATTGTTGCAATTGAGATTGAGAATATACACAATGATGTTCTTGACTCATCCACATTCATACTTTCAAATGTTTATGTCAGTTGAAGGGTGCCAATGCCAGCTTCTACCAACTTCAAATATCCGTTCAATTCAGGAACAGTTGGGGCTTCTCCTTTTTTGGCATCTTGTTGGTCGCCATTAATCGTAGATCAGTCTAGTGCTCTAATGATTTGTAACTCTTTAGGAATCCTCCTATTAAACTGACATGGGTCCCTCACATTCTGCATCTCTTCTCTTTTCTTCCATCTTTTATCCCTTTCTATTTTTTGAATTTCAACCAACTATTTGTAGTAATGCATTCTTCTCACATTCCTCTTCTTTATTTTTTCACCTAGTGTGTATTCTCTTTGTTTTTCGATTGAATTCCTCCCTTTTGCTTGTGTGACTTCTCTTTAGTGTAGGTTGGCTAGATCGACTCTAGTTTTGGCATCTCCCAGGTAACTAACCCCCCATCGTCGACCCCAACTTACTCTTGGTTGAAGATGACACCAATACTAGCCATGTTTACTTTTGAAGAAAGAATTCCCAAGCTTCTTTGGTGTTTATAAATTCCTCCCACTCCTCTTGTTTCTGTTTCTAGTTAGAATTAGCCAAGGTTGCAAGAAGAGGGATATATTTGATAATGTGACTAGTCTTGTCAATCATAAATTTGTGGAGTAGTGTAGGTATGGTGCAGAGGAAAGTGTTATGGATATCATCGTAGAAACTTTATTTCACATCGTCAATAGATGTATGATCTTTCGTTACTTTCTCTTCGCAAAAGTAATCTGCAATTTTCTCAAACCATTCATATTAATGTGTTAATCCCCAATTCATCAGTTTGGACATTAATCGTTCATCAATGGAGAGATTATTCATGAGCATCATGGTCGATGTGTTTTTTTTTTTATTTCTTCAGGGATTTCTTCAAGGAACTTATTATGGGTTTCAAACAAGAATCACTATTTTGTTTCTACAAGTGTTAATTGATTCATTCATGTGTAATTTTTCAAATAGTTATCATTTTTTCTCTCCAACCACTCACATATCTCTTCCAAAATCAACATCTATGTGTGCATAATCTATTGTACAATCTAAGATCACGTACTACCAACAACAAAACCAATGTTGTAATCTATCGGATTACATGAGGGAGTTATTAGTAGACTTTACATAGCACAATAAAACATTATACATTAATATATGCAAGCACACATATAAGAAGGGAAGGAAGAGACAAGTAATGGTGAGACCAGCAACAAGTATCTTTATATTATGATCAATACCACACCACATTTAACATTCATGATTGCATGTATTCATACCTTGAGTCGGTTGAAAGGTAGTTACAACTTCTTTAACTACCCTATTCAAAATGACCTATCCCAATGGTTGGTCGACTGAAAATATACTTGGTCAACTAGTGGGTCTAGTTGATAGAGTCAACTAGGCCCTCCAATAGAACCCTAGATTATAAACATAAATAAAAATCTAAATTGGCTATAAGCATGGACCTATATGGAAGCATTGAAAGAATGTACATTAAAAATATAATGTAAATCTAATAAACAAGATACAAATGAGAAATAACAAAAGAGAATATAGGTCTATGTGTCTATGAGAGGGGAATAAGTAAACTTAAGGAGTTAAGAGGACCTTAACCTAAGTCTTCACCCATATGTTTGTTCTTTATTTTTCTCACCTACCTTGTTATTAGATGTCCTTAAAAGAAAAAAATGTGTCGACATAAGAGGAGGCATGTGGTCTACCTTCATCATGCAAATATACACCAAGAATTTGGGTGTTTGGAGGGGGTTTTATTGTTTCCATTTGTAATTCAAGAGAGGGAGGTTACTCCTATTTGAAGAAAAAATATCAAAGCTTGTTCTACATTGCAGTGGTAGGTTTACATGCCTTGTGTAAAACCAATAAGCATATATTTATGTCATGAGAGTATGAAAACCCATGATTTGGTTTATGGGTAACTATTGAAAAAAGAGGAAACCATATTTATGAATGGAAGGCTCTGGAATCCGGTGAAGGGATTATTTTGTCAGTCTGCATTGTACTTTTAGAGGGAAGGGGGATGTCCCGAGGGACTATTTAGTAGAGAAAGTGTCCCCATTCTTAATGCTGTGTAGGTAGAGGGGGAAGATATGCTAGTTGAGTGGTACTATTATGGTTGATAATTTTTTAAGTGTTAGTTTCTCACATTTAATTATGGGAATTAGGATAAGTGTGAGATACTTAGATCCTTTCTATAGGTAATTTCTTCATTGTGGATTCATATCCTTAGTTTGAGGGTGGCCTCTATGATAGAGAGCCTATTGTTGAATGGAACACTCTTCATTTATAACTAGTTGGAGAAAATTATCATAAAGACAAGTATCTCGTTGTTGTCTATGAATATGAAAATTTTATTGCATTTACTTTAATATGTTTATTTGTTTTCTTATTGATTTCTTATGTGATAAATGCATATTTTTCATGGCTCATTGTACAAGTAGAATGTTGTAATTCACGTTGATGTGAACTCATGGTCATTTTAGATGGATTTGCATTCATTCTTAGGTTTCTTAAATGAAATTATTTTTCTTTGTTAGAATTCCTTCTACCTTTGAATGCATCAATAAGGAAATCAGGTTGATTTTGGAGTAGATTGAAGGAAAATAATGTATGTAATGAAGAAAACAACTATATTATTTTAAAAATTATACTTATATAACATGAATTCCAAGTACTTGTTAGATCAATTATCCCCAGACTTAACCATTTCAAAAATTATACTTATAAAACATGAATTCCAAGTACTTGTTAGATCAACTATCCCCGGACTTAATGTTGTAGACGATGCGCAAACCATTTTAAGAACTTTTATACTATAAATAAATGTGACTGAAATTTCTTTGGCTATGAAAAATGTTCTAGAGTATCTATATGTTAATGTTTATAATGTTTTCTATGGTTATTAAAATTGTTTGATATTTTGTAAAGTTAAGTTTTTATGTTCTTTGGCCTTTAATGATTTACTCTAAATAACAAGTAAATAATGAGAATTTTGAAGTGTTGATTTTAATGGGATGAAAGTATTGAAATCCAATATGTATTATCTTATACATTTGTTATTTTGAGTGATTGGTGAATGTGTTGTTCTCTATTGTTAGAATATACATTTATGAAAAACAATTATAAAGAAAACACGTAGTAATCTATGATTTGATATTTACGTTTTTCATAATCTAATTTTACTTGATACTAACACTTTTGGAATCTGGTTCTACAATTTCAAAATCCAAATTTTCATTTTCATAATCTAAGTGTGTACTTTTGTAATCCACTTTTTGTTCTTTCGTACCCAATTTTGCATGTTGGAAACACCAATTTTGACCTTTTGACCTCTACCAAGGGGCTTAGAGGCTTAGATTGAAAACCAAATTTAACGAAATAGGTGTTATAATATTTCTAGTGAAAAACATGTAGCCATAATCAAGAACCATTTTTCCTCAATTATGTCTTAATTATTCTGTGGGATTTTAAAATTGATGGGTTTTTTGTGCTTCATTGTTCTTCAAAGAATTTGGGAAGCATGGAAAAATGTTGTTGTTGTGTAATATGCCTAAATATAATGATAATTAAATTTTGTAACTAAATCAATGGACATGTCACCGACGTGAAAGGTTGTGACCTATATACTCTTTGGTATATAAATAGTTGTTTAGCTATCAATATAATCATGAAATAAATTATAAATTATGATTATTCTTATATTGGTTGCCTTCAATTGGTATTAAAGCTAATATCTTAAAAAAAATGTGTATTAAAAAAAGTGCACTTCCAACCATTGTTCCATATTGTTGAGTCGTACCCCATACCTTTTTTTTCAATTCTATGTTGTTATAATCCATTCCAGTAGTCATTGCCTTGTCCATTAGAGTCATCATATGATTTACTAACATCTATCATTCCTTATAGTCGTCATACTATCTGTATAGAACCACTTTTCAAGATAGCCAACATACATAGGGTATGGATAGTATATCCATCAACCATACAAATTAATTCATTCACTCAAATATTATGAGCAACCACCAAACAAACTAAGTTCATTCTTATGAAATTCAGAAATCARGGGGTCTTTTTTTCTCATGGAAATAAAATARCTCTCCATGAGGTAGACAGATAATTTAAGGAAGACCTTGAGTACTARAGAGCCCCCCAATTCAAAAGTAACTAATGCAATGAAAAATTTGGAAGCTCAATTTGACCCTAAATTTGAAGGGATCAACTAAAATTACAAGTTTCTCAAGGAGGAGCTTGAAGCATTAAGAAATTAAATGAAGGGAATAAGTATTCCAAAATGCCGCACATCATTTTCATGGCCACACCAATCATACAATTCAAATTCATTCAATGGTATTGTACAAAAAGTAAAAATAAATTTACCCAAGTTTGATGGTGAGGATAATTGAGAAGGCAGAAGATGGATTAATAAACTTGAAAATTATTTTTATTTGTATCATGTACAATATGAGGAAGCGAAAATCAACATTGCATCGATGAAATTGGATAAATTGGCTTGTGATTAGTTCTTAAGGAGGAACTACATATATCAAGGACTAGCAAGAGATTTGGACACATTCAAAAAGAATTTTTCCAAGCATTTTTAGGATATAGAGGAGGATGAAGTTTTTACCAAACTCACCTAATTGTAATAATCAATCTCAATGAGGGAATATTTTAATGATTTGTATGTACTATCCACCCATGTCGTAGACCTATCCAATACATTTCTACTACATATTGCCATATCGGGGTTGAAAATGAATATACATGATGAACTCAAATTACTAGACATGAAGGATATCAAGCAAGGATGACAAAAATAGAAAATCATTGAAGAAAAACTCATGTCTTTTCATCAAACCCCTTACTCATAGTATGAAAATCAATTTCAAAATATATCCCTCCTCACCTTCACAATTAGATAAAAGGAAGGATAAGATTTGATGTTTTATATGCAATGCACTCAATTGGAGTCCAGAGTATAAATTCGACGAAAAAATGTTCTTCCTATGTGAAAAGAATAATAATACTGACAACAATAAGGAAGAGGAAGCTAGGGACACATATTATTTTGACAAAGGCATTGGAAATGAGGAATCTGACAAATAGAAGTCCACGCCAACACTTTATTTCACTGCAATGACGAGTATTACTCAAACCCAAACTCTTAAAATCCCTGGCTACATTAAGGAAACTAAACTGACATTGCTTATAGATAGTGGTAGTTCACACAATTTTATAGATATAAGGATAGAAAGACCAAAAAATCTATTTGTCTACCTTACCTCCAATTTCCAAATAGGAATTTCGAGGGACATAATTACTTCTTCTAATGGAAAATGCAATAAGGTAGAATTGACTATCAATGCCTGCCAATTAATATATCCAATGTATTCCATGGAAATTCGGGGGGTGAACATTGTCTTAAGATCCGAATGGTTGGCCTCTATCAGAACAATAGGGTTGGATATACAAAATAAATTACTAAGATTTTACAAAAAAGGAAAAAAATACAAATTCCATGGAATTGACAACCTATCTTCCCAAATAGTTTCATCCAACAAAATGAAAAAAATTATTTTGAAGGGAGCCCAATACTATCTTTTACATTGTTATTCAATGGAAAAAATGTATGATGAAACAAAATATCCTAAAGGTCTTGATAATATGCTTGATAAATATAATATCATCTTTCAAGACTTACCTCATGGCCTTCCTCTATTGCAATCAAGATATCATATCATAGAGTTCGTTCCTAGATCAGTTCTAGTTAGGGGGGATGTTTTACAAGGAATCTCATCAACATAAAACAAAAATTGAGTTCCTCGTTCAGGAATTATTAGACTATAGTACAACAAACCAAAGCAAGAGCATGTTTTCATTTCCATTCATACTAGTAAGGAATAAGGATGGCTCTTATAGAATTTGTATCGGCTATCATGCATTAAATAAGATTACCTTCAAAGATAAGTTTCCCATCTGGCCATTTGTGGATCAATTATTGGATGAACTCCACCAAGCTAAGAATTTCTCAAAACTTAATCTGAAATATGACTATAATAAAATAAGAATACAAGAGGAGGACTTTCCAAAAATTGTTTCCTATACACATGAGGACCTATATGAATTTTTTGTTATGCCTTTCAGATTATCAAATGCCCTGACTAAATTTCAGGTAGTAATGAATAATGTATTTTATCTAGAATTGAAAATGTTTTTTCTTGTGATATTTTATGGTATACTTGTTTATAACAAAAATTGGAGTTTGCACCTTAATCATGTCGAGAATGTCGAGACTATTAGAGAAAAATAAGTTATATGCAAACAAATTAAAATGTTGTTTTTAAAGAAGAGAGATATAAATTTTGGGGCACATATTATAAACATAAGGATTTAAGCTAGACACACATAATATTGAGGCAATTACTAAGTGTCCTACTTCAAAAAGTATCACGTCTTTATGAGGGTTCTTAGTTCTTATCGGATATTACAAAAGATTCATAAAAACATATGTAGAGAATGTTGCTCCACTAATGACACTATTGAAAAAGGACTCATTTTGATGGAATGATGTGATTGAAGCCTATTTTAAGAAGACGCAGAATTTAATGACATAATCCCCATTTTTTCCTACCCCATATTTCACTAAACCCTTTGTTCTCAAATTGGATTCTTCAAGAACAGGAGTAGGAGCTATGCTTATGCAACAAAACCACCCCATTACTTCCAAAAGATGGAAATTAAATCCTATTGAGAAATAAAAATCTACTTATGATAAGGAAATGTTGGCAATCATCCATGCCTTGGAAAAATGGAAACAACATCCATTTGGAGTCAAATTCTTGGTCAAAACAGAACACAACAACTTGGAATATTTCTTAAACATAGCTTATGATTCATCGTAACAACAAAAATGGGTAACAAAAATCCAAGTTTTTAACTTTGAAATTCTCTATAAGAAGGGAAAGGAAAACCAAGTTGACGATAGCTTATCAAGAAAATAAGAAGGGGATGTTAAACTATGCTCAATTTCAATAGTCACTCCTAAATCGATTTCTAAAGTTTGAGTCAAATATGTGAAAAATCCAGAGATAAAATAGATAATTGAGGAACTCAATAGTGGCATTGAGTCATGCGAGAATTTACATGCGAGAATGATATACTCTGGTATAAGGGAAGAATGTATTTTCCCAACACTTCCAAATTCAAAATTCAAATCTTAAAAGAGAATCATGACTCCCTATTTGTAGGTCAAGTTGGATTTTTCAAAACATACTACAATATCCAACAATCCTTCTTCTAGAAAGGAATGAATACTAACATTCAGAAATATGTGGCAGAGTGTGATACATGTTCGCAATAGAAGTTTGAAACAGTCACACCTCTAGGTCTCCTTCACCCCCTTCATATTCTAGACCAGAAATGGACTGAACTGCCTATGGAATTTATCACGTGTCTCCCTACCTCATAAGCTGAAGTATAACATATTTGTGATTGTAGATTCATTAACCAAATATGCCCACTTGATTGGAATTTATTCAAAATATAAGGCTAGTCAAATCACCGATAGCTATGTGAAACATATTTATAGACTCCATGGTTTTCCCAATGTCGTCATTAGTGATAAGGGCCCCAAATTTAGTAGAAACTTTTGGAAATAATTGTTCCACCATGTAGGAACCACATTAACCATGAGCACTTCATACCATCCCTAGACTGATGGAAAAATTGAAGTGGTAAATAAATTCCTTGAGGGATACCTCAGGAATTTTGCATATGACCCTCAATCATAGTGGCATAGTTGGAGACATATTTTTGAATGGTGGTATAACACCACGTATCACACTCCTACAAAAATGACTCCATTTGAAGCCTTATATGGATATCCTTTATCATCAACAAAAGAGTATGTTGTCTCCAATTTCAAGGATCTTATTGTAAAAAACTACTTAGCTACTTCTAATGAAATTGTTTATATCCTAAAAAACATCTTGAGAAATCGAGGAACAAAATCAAGAAGCAAGTTGATTTGAAAACAACTAATCATGAATTTGAAGTAGGAGACTGGGTGTTTGTTCAACTACAACCGTACAAGTAAAATTCACTCAAAAATTACAAAAATCATAAACTTGCGCCAAATTTTTATGGCCCTTACCAAATCTGAAGGGGATTTGGCCAAGTGGCTTATGCGCTAGAAATACAAAACAAAGGGAACTTAGATGATGTCTTCCATGTTTCATGTTTGAAGAAAAAGTTGAGTCCAACAACTTTTAAAGAGACAAAAATACTCCTTTTGGAAGAAGAAGGGAGATTGATACTAAAGTTCGAAGGGTTATTAAAATTCAGAAGCAAAGTTCTTCATTCAAAAAGTATCAATAAATACCTTATCAAGTGGAAGAATCTGTTGGAAGAAAAAGCCACTTAGAAAAATGAAGACTTAAATTCAAGTCATTCATCCTTACTCATGCTTCTAGTTCTAAGCATTCCAAGCAGGGATCACTTCTAATATGCCTAAATATGATGATAACTAACTATTGTAATTAGATAAATGGACATCTCACCCGCATGAAAGGTTGCAAACTATTTAGACCATGGTATATAAATAGTTTTCCATTTATGAATGTAAATCATGAAATGAATTATAAAATATGATTATTCTTACATCAATTATAAGTACTTATCAGATCAACTATGGCACACCTTTGTGTTGCTAAAAGTATAAGACAATGTGTAAACCATTGTAAAAACTTTTATATGGTAAATAATTGTGATTGAAATTTCTACGACTCTGAAAAATTGGTTTATAGAATTTATGTGTTAATGTATATAACATTTTCTATGGTTATTAAAAATGTTTGATATTTGTAAAGTCCAGTTTTTTTTATGTTCTTTGATCTTTAATGATTTAATCTAAATAAAATAAAATAAAATAAATTCAAAGTCTTTATTTTTATAGGATGAGACTCTTGAAATAAAATAATTATTATCTTATGATTTTGTTCTTTGGGTGAGTGGTGAATGAGTTATGCTCTATTGTTAGAATATATATGACAAATAATTATCAATAAAACAAATATTCTATGATTCAATATTAACATTTTCCGTAATCTAATTTTGTATGATACTTATACTTTTTGAATCCGATTTTACATTTTCAAAATCCATTTATACATTTTCATAATCTAAGATTGTAGTTTTGGAATCTCGTTTTGATACTTTCGGGTCCAATTTTGCACTTTGGAAACACCAATTTTGGCCTCTACCAAGGAGCTTAGACTAAAATAAGACCAAATTTAACAAAATGGGAATTATAATATTTCTAATGAAAAATATATAACTATAATCAAGAGCCACTTTTCCATAGTGATATTTTAATCATTGTGTGGGCTTTCAAAATTGATTTGTTTTTCGTGCTTCAAAGAATTTGAGAAGCTTGGAAAAATGTTGTTGTTGCTATTATTTGGCAGTGGAATGGCTTCGGGGGAGGTTTTGACTTGACTTTTTATTCAATTTAAGACATAGGGGGGACATCAATTTTCTATAATGTCTAGATTCTTTGCCAAAAGACTCACCAAAAAGGGGATATTTTGTTGTAAACATGTTTGGAACGATGAGACCAAATTTGGAAGACTTGGCATGATCTTCCATAGGACTTTGGACTGATTCATTTACATCGTTCAACAATTCAAGAAATTTACAAAAAATCTAGAAGAGGATTTTTACATCTCTCTCTCTCTCTCTCTCTCTCTCTCTCTCTCTCTCTCTCTCTCTCTCTCTATATATATATATAGCAAAATATGTGTAAATAACTCTCAGTCCATTAGTGGGGGAAACCAATGTTGGGTATGTGTTATATTCTTTGCATGTGTGTGTGGGCGCATCAAATATGACAACTGTGTCTGACGATCCCTCTAGTAGTGGTTTTTGTGTTGTGTACATCGGGTGCTTTCCTAGGGGGCTCCCAGGGGGGGGCAAGTATGCCCCCCCTGGTTACGCCGCACACGCAGTGTTCGACAACCGGCGGTAGCTCGAGGCAGTGCCCCGAAATTTTTTTGGGGGTGGTTTTTGCAATTTTTAGCAGTTTACTAAATTAATCCTGGATTAAGGTATTAGGGTTTTGGTATCTACAGAATACCTAAAAACATTGTATATATATTGTATGGTGAATGGTGAAATTCGATATAATGAATAAAAGAAAGATTTTCTCGGTTGAAGGTTTCTGGTATAAATCTTTGTGTACTATGTGAATGAGTCATTGATTAAATTCTGTTTTTCTTAAGAATATATATGCATTGCTTTACTTCACAGGTTTAAAAATTACAACCAAGTCATTCATAAAATATTCTAATGACTTTGTAAAGATCATAAATGATGAGAATATGGAACCAAATGATATCCTCATTAGTTTTAATGGTGTTTCATTATTCATGAAAATTCCTTTAGATCAACCAGTACAAGTCATGCAATATGTAATTGATCTAGAGATAGCTAGGTTGGAAAAGGTCTTCCTTCACTCCACATTCTTTAGATTTCAAGGGGATTTCTATGAAAAAAAAGGTGGTGTATCTATGGGGTCCTCTCTCTCACCCACCTCTTCAAAGATATTTATGGAGCATTTGAAAAGATATCTATTGATTCATACCCACTCGAACCAATAAGATAGAAGAGATATGTAGACGACACAAATGTGAAGCCACCTCATGGAAACAAAAAACATGGTAAGTTTTTTTAGTCCCTTAACTATTAATGTAATGACATTAAGTTTACCATGGAGGTAGAGGAAAGCATTTGCTTCCTCAATCTGATGGTTACTAGGAAATATAATGGAACTCTCAACAATCAATCTTTTAGGAAGAAAACCCACATAGAGAAGTATCCTCATGTTGACTCTCACCACTACCCCTATCAAGATATTCGGGTCCTTAACATGCTCACTATAGGGGTGGTAAGAATTTAAGTCAAGAAGCATCTTAAGCAAGAACACAAACATTTAACCAAGGACTTTAAGAGCATAGTTACAAGAATAATAACATCAAAAGAGTTGTTAAAAGAGTTGGGATGGGTCATCAATCTCATAACAACCAACACATGATAAATGAATCTTACCTCCCTTGCATCAAGGTTTTATGGATAGAATTTAGAATATATTAAAGAAAAAATAGGTCTCGGCCTCATCCAAGCCTCTTGAAACCATTAAGAAAAAGATGAGCTCTGTAAAAGACGATATCAGTGATCATCGACGCATGGGTGTATTTAAGGTTGCATGTTCCCATGTAAATTGTTATTTGAAAGAAGAATGGTGTTTGTTTCACGTGAGGATTAAAGAGCATATAGCATACATTTGAAATGAACGTGTACATACCTCAACCTTAATGAAACATTCCCTTAGAACCAAGCATCTTGTGTGCCTAGAAGATACCAAAATCCTTGCAAAGGAAAACCAATATTACAAACACTAGTTTAGAGACACCTTGGAAATAATAAAGCACCCAGACAACTTGAATAGGGATATAGGTTTTGATGTAAGAGAGAATTGGATCCCCTTAATCAATCAAAAAAGGGAACCAATTGATCAGGTTTCCAACTACATTACATCATTGAAGCTGACATCATTCTTGATTTATAAAATTACATTTAATGACTATTAATAGATCAATCTAACAACTCTACAATTTCACTCATTGTCCTATAGATGAACACTAATTTGGGTTCAAAACGTTGACACTTAATATTTCCATTGTGGAATATCTAAAAATTGTTCTCTCAAATAATACCCACTATAAAAATCTTAAGAATGAGATTTCTATAAGTTCAATTTATATACTCAAGAAGCGACTTAGGGGATTGGTTGTGGACATTGGATAAATCTATTGTGATTTATAAACTCCAAGGAGTCTCTTTCTCTTCCATGAAAAGTTGAATAATAAATAGGGCCTTGGTGACACAA
>ML801030.1:116371-127381 GCA_009831015.1 Picea engelmannii
TTAATTCGAATGTTTGGTTTAGCATTTTATGTTAGGTAAATTTATGGTAATGTTAGATATGGTGGCGTATCCAAAGTTTGGCTTTCCAAAACATTCTATGGTGTTCGAACTATTCTTACAAAAAATATAATTTTTCTTTTTGGGATACATCAGAGTCCTGCCACATTGAATTTTTTTCTTAAATGTTTACAGTGCATTTCTGACAGACTTAAATGTTTACCTAACAGGCTTGGTTGTGTTGAATGGTTACTTAACAAGCTTGTTACAAGACATTTTCTTCTGTTTTTAAAATTTTTATGCTCCAACGGCAGTGTTGGTTCGGCAGTCCATGCTTACTTTTTGCATGCCACTGATTTCTTATTTGCATGTTGTCGTTGTTCTTGCTTGCCTGTTCGTGTTGTTGCAGTTTGGACGTTTAGGTTTCTGCAATCGCGATTGGAACAACATCGTTCCTGGGGGGGTGGTTGTTGCTTGCTTCTTTCTTGGTTGTATGTTGTTTATTGTTGCTTGATTCGACTTTGTAGGGTACCGGTCCTGCAGCTGTAGTTGGGCCTTTTAGTACTTCTTAGTTGGGTTCTTCTTTGGTGCTTTTTCTTGTTTGGCTAGGGTTTGCAAATGTTGGGATGTTGCATCTGCGGTTGGATCTTTGGTTGCATTTTGTTTTGCACTGCAGTTTGCATAGAATACTATTAAGATAAAATAACAGACTAAAGAATTGCAGGCCGTGTAAATTTCATATGTTACGCGTTGAAGCAAAGTTTGTTGGCCTCAAAATATATTTCATGGATGCCGATGCTTTTTACATGGATTCTGTATTACTATGGTTTTATAGTTATGACAATGGATTTTGCTATGTGGGAGATATAGCTATTCTCTCCCTTTTACTTTCCCGTTGTAAACTATGTTTGACTTTAGTTTTTCACATTTGTGTGGTCATTTCGAGCGATCATCGTTCTGTTACATAGTTGGCCACTTTTATGGATGCAGCTTCACGAATAGGTTCTATCAGACTATGAAAAGTCGTATTCGGTGTATACATTATCTTTCTCGAATTAGTTTTCTTTGAAAGAATCCTGGGCAGAAGAGAATGCAATTTATGAAATTATAGGTTTCCTAGACCACGGAGCCGTCATCCCATACTTAGCCAGTTTTTGCATTGCGGGTTGATGGGGTAGGCGGCTGAAAATTGACAATCAGAGAATTCCGCCATATACAAATTGACAATTGGTCAGCAGTGAGAGTTTCACGATCATTCCGACCGACCGCAGTTGGGTTCCATACTTAGGCGGTATTATGGACGCACCTTTGCGGATAGGTTGTATTGAAGTATGGTGTATACATTAGCATTTTCGAATTAGTTTTCTTTAATAGTAGGGCTCCTGGACAAAAAACATTAACATTGATCAAATTATAGGTTTCCTGGACAACATAGTTTAAACATAGGAAATATGTAATTTTATAGAGTAGATATATACAGCCTGCATAGAGTCGTCATCCCATACTTAATCAGTTTTTTCATCGCGTGTTGTCAGGGTAGGCGGTTGAAAATTGACAATCGGAGACTTCAGCAATATAGAAATTAACAATGGGACTTGCAGACTATTTGAATTTGAAGGCCGTCATGTCCCAAAAAGTTAACATTGTCGAAATAGTTTACTTTACGTGTGTTTTACATAACCTGGTGGACATAAACTCAAAGAAAAAATAATGAGCATTTTTTGGATCGCAGGTTCTTGGGATGGTGGGCTCTAGGTTCGGTCCCTGTTGTTCCATGTCCTACAAATAGCATGGACAGTTCTGTGATATACAAAATGAAAATCGAGCTTGCACACTATTTGAATTTGAAGGGCTCCTGCAAAACAACTATCATTCTCGAATTACTTTTCTTTGCGTACATTTTACATACGCTCGTGAACAAAAATATAACACTAGTAGTAACGTCTGTTAAATAGGGCTCCATCCCCACTACCTTCTACACTTCCCAATACACATTAAATATGCTTTGAAAAGTTAGAGCCAAGCAGAGGAGTTCAAAAAGATGGGCTTTAATAACTGGAAATCTTGAGGACATCTCCAATTAAAATGAATAGACAGGCAAATATTATGGGATCTGGTAATTTGTTTTTTCCTTCATTTTAAATTTGTGAAATTATTATTATTATTATTTTTGTTCCTTGTGCAATTTTAGTTTTGTTCAAATCTTCAGCATAGTTGACGAATGTGTCGGCGACAAAGACTTTGATGTCATGTCCCTCTTTAATATTGTGCATTTCTAAATGATGGGCTTTAATAACTAGAGGACATCTCCCATTAAAGTGAATAGACAGGCGAATATTATGGGATCTGGTAATTTCTTTTTGCCTGCATTTTGAATTTGTGAAATACTTTTTATTTTATTTTTTTCTTGTGCAGTTTTAGTTTTCTTAAAATCTTTGGCAAAGTTCATGAATGTGTCAGCCACATAGGCCTTCACGTCATGTCCCTCTTTAATATTGTGCATATCTTAGATGTTAGATTTCAGAATCTACTCGGATATGGGAATTTTAATACGTGATGGTGGTCACTATTGAGCGTACATATTAAAAAAGATTGGCATTAATAAGTGAAAATATCGAGAACATCTGTCATTAAAATGAATCAACACAAAATCTGCGATAGACCATCCAACCTCGATTTTAAATACTTATTTCCATTTCCCTCTATGATCAAAGAGTTGCAGTTTAGGGTGCCTTCCTTCTAATGTTCCTGGTCATGCACATGTAAGACAACTTAGAGATGTGATGGACGAGCAGATGAAAGAATAGAGCCTGGTTTTATGTGACGTGAGATTTGAGTAAAAACAAAACTCTGTTATACAAAGAGAAACTTAGAGAGGATGAAAAAACAGAACAAGTATGTTCTGGTTGGTGTTCTCCCTGTGTTTGATGCTTTGGTTCATTGAAAATGTTGGATGAGGATTTGTTGGTTGAACTTCTTTGTTTTATTGCTTGGAATTGTAATGGATTTTGAGGTTGGGTGCAAAATAGTTCTTCGTTTAAGTATATAGCTTCTTCCAACAACACAGATTTGGCAAGTGTATTGAGTTGTACAGATTGCACAAGTATTTGTCTAACTTGGAGGTAGGTAGCAGAAATTGTATGGGTGCATAAAATGACATATTATCACTGCAAAATTTTCCATTTCATAGTATGGTGACCTGCATTGTGGGTTTGGTAGCCGACTTGACAGAAAGCTATGTTATTTGTGAAATTTTGTTCGGTTTCCTCTAGATGTAGTTGCAGAGTCTACATATTTGGCGTTACCTTTGAACATTCCAGACCTTTATGTGGGTCGTTGTATCTCCATAGCTATGAAGAAAGATATATTATAATGCCACCTGCAACATTTGATGCACTTGCCACACTATTCTGGTGCATTCTGCAACATTTGATGCACTAGCCACACCTCTACTACCCGAAGAAGTTATGTACCTCAACAGAGTTTCTTTTTGCATCTGGGTTAGACGTTCCTTCCAATTTACTGTAATAAAGAAAAGAAGTTCCACATACAAATTATCAACCAAACAAATTATTGAATATAGGGAGAATACCAGTCACTACATACTTGAATTATTTTCTGTTGTTTTAGCTGTTGTGACATAGAATGACTCCTTCTACCTTGAAATCGACCTGAATGGCATTTGTAAGTTGTCTCGGATGTCAAGGGTCAGGAACATTGCAAGCAAAGCACCTTCAACCCCAACTTTTCAATAGCAGAGGGAAATTAATACTTGAAAAAGAATGAAATGTTGAATAAACATGCATTGCAAGCATGCCATATCTGGAAGAGAGGAGATATTCAAAAAAGTGGGATAGATGTACTTGGCAGCACCGATTAAGTACAAAACTGTGAAGAAGCTTCATCAATGTACATATTTTAAATTGGTCGACGGCAGGCAAAATCGCAATCGTTGTCGAAAATAGCCTCAGCTGTATTTTGTAACCCACCTTATTTGAATATAGAATAATTTCGGTTTAATTTTTAACAGTATTTTCCAAATTCTAGTATTTGTTTTAATTGTATTTTCTACCTTCTTCCCCTATGTCGTTAAACATCAAACACAAGGTTTTGTTTCTGCTGCCCAGTACTTCAATCTAAATAAAACCTGCCCTATTCTTTGTTTACATTTTACATGTAAGAATAATTTTTCATAGGACATACTTATGTGGTGGCGGCCCTATATTTAAAGAAAGAAATTGGAGGACCCGTGCTACTCCCATTCTTCGGGTTCCGTGAATAGAATTAATAATGAGTAACGACAAGGCGGTTGAACTATTGATGCAATGTTCCTATGAAGTTTGTTGGATATATTGCAGTTTCTTCTATTTGATAATATCCATGCATATACACTAATATCAGTAGTATTGGGATAAATACAAACAAAATTCCTCTTCGACAAAGCTTAGGCAATTATGTTTGGGTTTCTGGTATTCAACAACTATGTCCATTGTTCCGTCATATACATCTTCCAGCCTAAGAACTTCCGTAATCTGCAATTTATGCTTTAATTACTTAAAAGTCACACCAAATTTTGATTGAATTTAATTTAATTTAGATATTGATGTTTATGGAGAGCCGGCGTTTGCTGATCTCATTGCAATGAATAAAAGATGAATAGATGATAAGGAGTTTATGTCGTTGAGACCACAATGCAATTTCATGTTTCTTGTTGCGCTATGTACATGTTGCAGTCAAATTTTTTGAGGTTCCAGCGAAATTTGCAAGTCGAGAAGCATCTTGCAGATTGGGAGATCACTTACATTTGAAACAACCAATCCATTAATATATATTACTATGAATACTATTTAGATAGATATGAAAACTTTGTTCATTGATAGATGCTAGTATGAAAAATATTGAAATAGATATCATAACTTTGACTTGGCCAATACTTGCCCAGTTATTTGGGCACCAAGCCCCGAGTTCACGGTACCCAACACCTATGTCCCCTGTTTCATCATATACATGTGGCAACGAAACAACATCAGTGATTTGTTCATTTCCATACTTGGCCAATTTTATGCCCGTCGTTGTGGGGTCGACGCATGCGAACCCACCTGCTTATCGTTCTGCAATATACATCTTGAACTGAAAAGTTCTGTGACCTACAATTTCATCATGGGTACCTCATACACATTGACTTCGTTCAAAGTATCTGTTGCTGCTTTCCATCCCTAGCAACTTCACATCCTTCCTGATATACATCAACAATGCTCTTACTAGTGAGAAATAGAGAAAGTGGTACGAAAGATACCTCCGTCTTCTGCAATTCATGCTTTAACATCTTCATCTATATCCTCGCACGACAGATATCACTAAGCATTGTTCCTTTCCATACTTAGCCAATTTTATGCCCGCCGTTGCGGGGTCGGCGCTTGCGAACCCTGATGTTCTTCTGCGAGATACTTAGTTCTTTTTCCCTTCTCTTGTTCCTGTATAATATCTACAATTCCACTGCCAAAACCTCCATACTTTTTCCCTTATTTTCTTCCCATGTATTATGGGACTATAAAATATGGACATGATATTCTATAAATCATGCACAAATTCTGCATTCCATACCTTGTCACATTTTCGATCACGGGTTCTCGGGCACGCAGGCGAGCTCAAAAATGGGGCTCCATTTTTCCGTAGCCTACAAATAGCACCCATAATTTCGTGATATACAAATTGACAAGTGAATCTATGGACTGGCTAAGTCAACATTGCACTTCTATTGTTCCGTGTCCTCCAAAGAGCACTCCCAGTTCCGTGATATATAAATTGACACACGGAATGCAGAAATGGCAGAGTGCAGATTGCCATTGTTTACGGATGCCAATCCCTGTGAAGTATCTAACAGTATCTAAAAATTTATTTAGAATACTAAATTATCACTTATCAGTGACAAGTGGGCACATTGGTACGAAACAGTTGGAATTGCAGTCTCTGCAATCTACAAATTGACTACCGGACATTGTTCGCTCTTCCATCTTACAGATTATGCATTCAAATGTTCAGAGCAATACAATTAGAAGGTCCGATCCTCACCTCATCTGCGGATACCTTCTCAGCCTATTTTAGATCCTCCTTTTGGTTGGTTCACGAAATATGCAGCTCCAGCGTTGGCGGGTTGGCATATCTATATTTCCATCTATACAATCAGATGACAAATCCGACCGACCACTGTTGCTTTCGATACTTGGCCAATTTTATGTCCACGGTTGCCATGTTGGGACCAATTTTAGTTCCATCTATATCCTCACATGGAGAATTGAACCAACAGTTGTTCCTTTTCATACCTACCAACATTTTTGATCACGGGTTCTTGGGCAGGCGGGCTCAAAATTGGCCCTCCATTGTTGCATGTGTTACAAATAGCACCCAAAATTCTGCGATATACAAATTGAGAAGTGGAGCTACGAACTGGCTGACTCGACATTGTACTTATATTGTTATGTGTCCTCCAAATAGTCCTTCAAGTTCTACGATATAAAAATTCACACATGGAATGCATTCTGGCAGGGTGGAGATTGCCATTGTTTATGGATACTAATCCCTATGAAGTATTTAACAGAATCTAAAATATAATTTTCAATACTAAATTACCTCTTAGTACTGACAACTGGACATAGGTGCGGGTCCGACATCATCCTCTTTTCTGACATCATCCGTTGTTCCATGTTACAAATTATGCATTCAAATTATTTACTTCAGTCCTCCGCAATATACAAATTGACTACCAAGTTCACATCTTGTATTGAAAATTTCCCTAATCTACAATTCCACCGCCGACTCCTTTCTCATTTTTCCCTTTTCTTCTTCCCCTGTATTATGGCTCTCATTATCTCCATGTATATAATCACACCTTAGGCAATTTTATGTCCACGGTTGTTAGGTTGGAAATCTACAATTATATCGCATGCTTCTCGAACTCCCAAGCTTCACTGTACCATGGTTGACAAATGTGCTTCCTAATATACATTTGCTATGCTCTCACTAATGACTCTTACAAGTGACAGCTGCACACAACAATATGAAACAGTTCGCATCCAGCCATTCACAACATAGAAATTGACTACTGGGTCCCGACATCGTCCCCTCTTCCGTGTTACAGATTGTGCATTCAAATGTTCCGAATAATACAAATTGACCATCCGGACCTCTAACCCTATTTTGGATCGTCCTATTCACAGATTCATGAAATCTCAAATTCTTAGTCAGTGTTTCAGGTTAGTGCATTTGAAGTCTGCTACTTCTTCTTCCCTGATATGCATATTGCACTCAAAATTTTTGTGATTTACATTTCCACCGCAGACTCGTTGGTCCTTTTTCCCTTTTCTTCTTCCCTTGTATTATCGCTTTGTGGTTATATACATATTCGCCTTTCTATAAACACGAGTTCCGGCGTTGGTGGGTTGAGATATATTTATCTCCATCTATATAATCACATGACTCCTCCGACCGAACACTATTGCTCTCCATACTTAGCCAATTTTATCACCACGGCTGGCGAGTTACGCATATTGCAATCAAAAAGTTCTGAGACATACAATTTGACCCTGGCACCCTCACCTTCATTAGTTGTACCTTGCAACCCTATTTTGTAGCGGTTGTTTTACCCTACATGCGACCTCCGTACTTTCTTTCTATGAAATTAGAAACCTTTGATGCTAACAGGTCACCATGCAGGCACTGTCAACATTGTCATTAATGGGAGAAAAACTCGAGGAGATATCCCACTATTACGCATTAAACCAATATGTGTGGAAACTTATTTTGTCCCTTCCGATTGTTCATCTCCAACACGCGTCATCGTGTTGGGCCGCTCAAGAAATCTGCAATGCTTAATCGCTCATTGCAATATCCACCATGTTTGCATTTCTATATATGAAATTAGTAGTGTTTAATGTTAACAACGTATCATGCAATAGCCGTCCAGATTACCATTAATCAACAAAATTCTTGAGGACATCTCCCATTCACATGCTTTCGACCCAAATTTGCACAAGGTTATATTAACCCTTCCAACCTTTCATTTCATTCATCATTTGGAACAAATAAATGTCTTTGTAGACCTATGGCAGGGGGTCAACAACAGTTTTGTGGAGATACAGTAAATATGTTTGCAGAAGAGGATCAAAGGTTCCAGTGGTCCAGGGCATATTTTTACTATTCATCTCGTTCCTCCCAGAATGAAGTTATTTGGACCTTCGAAATCACTCATGCGGGCTGCATCCCTGAGTTTTTTGACTATAAGGAGGTGGTCTCTTCGTGCACCGAAAAATATATTCCAGGCCAAACAATTATTCCACTGTGCGACCATTGTCTTGTTTCTTTGTCACCTCATCTCTTCCGCGAGATGTTGAAATTGTCGAAACCAACATTAGCGTTCAAAGGACAAGACTGCAAGCAGTTTCTAGAAAAACATCATAACTGGTTGGACATATTAGCTGATTTCCTCGAAGACCCAACAACAGTTCCTGAAGATATCACAAGGCTCCAGGTAAGTTCCTTTAGAAATCCATTCAGGGAAATTGCTTGGCTGTTTACAAGAATAATGGGACAGACATCCACAACAAGCATTTCCCATATAATTATTTATATTTTGTATTTCACAGTCAAGGAACAATACATTTTTTATTGGGGTAAGCTAATCTCCATTGAACTCTGTTCCCAGTTGTCACGATTCAAAGAATCGAATAAATTTTATATGTTATCCTACTTGATTTTCGCAATTGTGTATTACTACCCGTTTCCAAAACTTTCTCTTTCCAATAAAATAAATTGTGGATTCGACCCAGTAACATTCTGGCATGATGCCCTGTGGAGACACAAGGCCTCCCATTATTTTTATGAAGTTTGTAATGGCTTTGTCTCAGTTTTCAAATATTTACTGTTAGGCAAGGATGCTCCGTGGATGTCTAGCCACACAAGCAAGTTTTTGAACAAGAAGGGCACACTTGATCAAAAGGAAAATCACATTCTCCTCATGGTCTTTGGCTTTAAGGAAATTCCTGCCTTCCTTCCATGCCACATCATGGACAATATGTTTGTTACAGAAATAACAAGGCAATACAACCACTGGTTGCATGTTTTCCATGACAAGAAAAAAAAAATAGTTCATTCCTCTGGCCTGGAAATTCGAAGACTTTGTGTGCAGAAACATCAACAACATTGATGAGTTTGCCACCCATTTCAAGAAATTGAACCTAACGTATGTTGAAAAGATAAAAGGGTTCGACCCCAATGGAATTTTTGGAGAAAATTTACTGGGTGTTGGATTTAACACTTGATGCAGACCCCCTACCTCAGCAGGGTCCACTGACCTCCCGGTCTCTGGATCATTCTTCTTCTGAGCCGAAATAGCTATTTGGGCTCCTGTTTGAACCCCTTGAACAAATCCACAGGTCCCTTTGTCCTTTGGCACAGGCCTTGAGAAAACCTATGCACGTGCTTATCTTTCGTCACTCTTCCCTCTTCTGAACCAACACACCTTTCGTGTTTTGAGGTTTCAGGACTCTTGCATGCGAGATCTCCTACGCTCCTTGTCCTTCCAACTCCCAATATATAAAACACCGAAAAGGTCCTAATGAAAAAGTGCTACCGGCCTTTCGCGATTCCATCTACAACGATTTTTGGTCCTTCAAACTCTCGGGTCCCGGAATGCTGAAATCTACCCGTGACCACGATCCACTTTTCAGGATTTCAGAATTCGCGATTTCATGATTCCGGATGCAGACAGTTCTTGGTCCTTCAACCTCCTGGGTCCCAAAATGTTGAAATACTACCCCTTGAGAGAACCTTTCGGGGTTTTCCCCAAACCTTGACCACTCACCACGTGTCCCCTTGATGAACGGTCCTGGTCCTTTCGCGAATTTGGCCTGGTCTTCTCCTTGTTTCCCTAGTGCCAAAAAATCTGAAAACCTTCGACTCCACTGGATTGATGGTCCACACTCGTCCTGATCAATAGTTAGGATTTGATCGTGATTCTCCCTTCCGCGACTTTGGGTGGCTCTTCACTCTCGATCTCCTGGTGTCCAAATCCCCAAAATGTGGATCTCTTGACACATGTCATCTGAATGGATGGTCCCGATGATTTTGGGACTTGATGAGTCCTCTCCCTTCTGCTATTACGAGGCTTAAACCTCGCACGCACCTTCTTTCGGATTTGAAGGCTATCGACTCCTAGTGCTAGATCTGACGACTCTGATCTTTTCAAGGTCCCACCAGTCGAGAGTCCCACATTATTGGCCCTTTTACTCCCAGGTGCCGAAATGCTAGAGGCGCTTGATTGATGGCTCACAACGCCCTCCAGATTTACAATTAGATCTCTTCCCTGTCACTGACCTCCTTGCAACTCCACTTGATCCAAAGGCTTGCAGTATTTCGTGACTCTCCTCAAGAATTCTCCACCATCCATTTAGATCTTTGAGATCTCCTCTTTTGGATCTAAAAAGATTTAAAGTCTGTGCTCCTACCTCAAATCGGATGGTCTGCAGGATTCTCCATCGTGATCCAACGCTCGACGATGTTCTTCCTCCTGAGCTTTTACTCGCTTTTGACTTAGAATATTTTCTAAATCTCGAAGGTCTTGACCTTCGATTCTTCCTCTTGCAAGCCCAGTTCCTTTGGGTCTCGTCTATGTTATAGAAACGCTTCCCCTCCCGAGCTTAGTCAACTCAGAAACTTAAAAAGGTTTCTCGACCATTTTCTCCTTTCTTCTGTTTCTCTGTGCACAAAGGCACTGTTCCTCTTGAGCTTCATAACTTAGAATAAGTCCACCCTTACACACTCCTTGTGCTACTGAGATTTCCTCAATCTCAAGTCCAAAGTATTTCTTGAAAATAAATGTTTCACACCCTCTTGGCGCTCCTTTGCTCAATGCATAGCTTGCAGAGCCTACAGACTATTTAGTAACTCTGGTTGTCTTCAAACTCGACAAAGAGTTCTTCTCGTGCACACTTGCACCGGCTCAATGCCCGCCTGGCA
>ML801031.1:26005-42103 GCA_009831015.1 Picea engelmannii
TCCAACCCCTTTGGGCTTTATCATTAACTTTATTAATATCTTTGTTATTTACTATTTTATTTTTGCTAAATTTATTTATAATCTATAAATTAATTTTTCCATTATTGATATATTATTTTAATAATATATTTATTTTGTTTTAACTTCTTTTATTTATGCTATATTATTTTCTATTTTATAAATAATTGTTATTTAATATTTATTTTATTATTGATAATCAATTGATAATCAATTATTTAATTATTATTAATTATTAAATATTAATTTCTAATTTCTAATTAATTATTTTTTATTAATTAAATAATATTTTGTTATTATTTCACAATTATAAATAAATAATTATTAATTGATTATTATTTAATTCTTTTTAATAATTTATTAATAAAATTATTACATATATTTATTATTACTATTTTTAATAAATTATTTAATTAATAATAATACTAACTAAAAATTTAATAATCTTATTTTAAATAATAATTTATTAATTACTAAATAATATTTAATTATTACATTTAAAATGTATAAATGTGTTCATGATTGTGGTCATGCATGTCGGCTGTCAACTAGCAACAACCACATTAAGTAAAAAGTGGTTGATATACGTCGGTGGGTGCCATTTTCCACTTTTTTTAATTAATGGGGCCGATCAAAGTATATCAACCACTTTTTACTTAATGTGATTGTTGCTAGTGTACTTTTTCTTAAATCTTTAATGTTTATTGTTTATTATATTTTTGAATTGAGAATAAAAAACAAAAAGGAATAATTTGTGTACTTTTTCTTAAAATTTTAATACTTATTGTTTATTATATTTTTGAATTGAGAATAAAAAGATAAAAATAAATAAGAAACCGGTTTTTTAGATATACTAATCTTTTAATTAAATAAGATTATTTATTATATTTTTGAATTAAGAAGAAAATGAGAAAAAAAATAAAAAGTGGATATATTGTATAAATGGATTTGGATTTTGTTTGAGTTAAGATATGTATTAAAAAAATAATTATTGTTTTGATTTATATTTAATATTTAATGTGAGGTTGTGAAATCTAAAGAAATTTAAAATAAGCCAAGTTTATAAATTTGATAAGATATTAAAAAAATTATTATGTGGGATAATTATGTGGGATAATGATGTAGGAGTAATTTTAATCATAAAAAATATGTTTTGCAAAGATATTCAAAATCAAAATTAGTTTATTAAAATAGTGTTTACTACTATTATTATATTGAATAGAAAAATAAATAAAATTTTAAAATATAGTTTATTATTATTATTATTATTTCATTAAAAAATATATATTTAAAAAAATATATAAAACTAATAATATTATTATTTTATTAATAAATATTTGAAAAAATATAAATATAAAAAATTTATATTTTTTTCAAAATTAAATATATTTACAATTTTTTAAAGATGAAATAACAATTCAACTAAATTAAAATACATTAATATACTATTAAAATAATATATTAATAAAGTAGTGATACATTATAAAAGTATTAATATATTAATATTACATTAATATAAATTAAAGTATTAATTTATATTAATTTACAATATAACATATTAATTGATTTTTAAAATTAAAAAATAAAACACTATTTTGATCATTTTGAAATGTATCAAAATTTATAATGATTAATTTTATTTACAAATAATAATTATCTTTAAAAATAACAAATTATAAAAAGTAAAATTATATTTAATTAATTTATTAAAAATTTAGTTAAAATTATATGTAATTAACTTAAATCTAAATATATTTACAATTTTTTAAAGATTAATTTTTTTTGAACTTATAAGATTTAATTATATTAAAATTATATTTAATTATATTAAAATTTTAAAATATTTAAAATTACATTAAAATTTTAAAAGATTTAAAATTATATTAAAAATAAGATTTAAAATTATATTAAGATTTAAAGTTATATTAAAATACAATTTAATTATATTAAAATTATATTTAATTAATATAATAATAATAATAATCCATTTTTAAGGTCACGATCAAGGTGTATGAGATCCTTTTGTTTATGGGACAAGGAACCTCCTCCGCCCAGTGATTTGACTAGTAAAGTCTACTAAGGTATACATACCCTACCCTCTAGATTTGAACTTGTGGCCTCTTAAGAGGAAACACATGTTCTTAACCATTAAATATATAAAATTAAATATATTTAAATTTTTTAAATATAAAATTGTTTATAACTTTATACCCTAATAACTTACTCACATGCACAATCGCTCACAAAAAACCTTGTTCATTGAAACGGGGAGGTTCATACGCCCACACAAAGCCCACACAAATCACTTCACTTCACATCCAAGCGGCAATAAGCATCCGCCTTGGTAAAAAAAATGATGGCGCATTGTAAAAAAGTTTAATTGACATCCAATTTCATGTTAATTGAAACGCCCACACAAATGAAATAGCAAGGTTCACATCGACTCGGCCATATGCATCCACCCAGTAACAATAATTTTTGTTGTTATTTCTTAATCACTGAACTTGTTATTTCTGGTAGTGAGCAAGTAATTTTTTAATCTTATTTGACAAATGTGAAAAAGTAATCACATAAACATAAGTCTTTATAAATGAGTGGAAGTTAATTTATCAAAATTTCATCTATTGATTAGATGATTAGAGAAGACGACGAAAAATATACCAACATCTTCAATTACCAACTCTAAAATTGAAATTTATGATTAAAATGTTGATCAATCCACCAATTCTAATAAAAAGACGCCTATCAACATAATTAATAATATAATAATTAATAATGATACCAACTTATATCAACCAATTTAAAAAAAATAATGTATAATGTGGTCATGATATCAACTACCTTCAACAATAACAATGTGGTAATGTGATTGTCATATCAACCACCTTAAGTATTCAATTACATAATATCAATGTCAATGTTTTGTAAAACTTTGCATATCGTCCAGCAATGTGGTAATGTGATTGTCATATCAACCACCTTAAGTATTCAATTACATAATATCAATGTCAATGTTTTGTAAAACTTTGCATATCGTCCAGCAGGGTCATCATATTTTGTTCCAGCGGAATAGAGCATTTACGAACGTAGGAGCTTAGAATTTATCAATGGAGAGCCTCACAAGGTCTCACAAACTTATATGTGGCGTGGTAAACGAGGCCACCGACAGCCATGAGCTAAAAGGATCGTTGCCACTAAACCGACGAGATGCTTCAACTTGATGTCCTTATGGCTAAGCCCTAATTCACCTTCCTAAGTTATTTAATTATAATAATATAAAAAAAAAATAATGAAAAGTAGCATTTGAAGAAATATTTAAATGTTTTTTTTTTTAATAAAATCAAACGAATCACATTCAAAATCAATCTACAATTAAAATAATCAATCAGTATTGTCTCGTAAGGTCAAATAACTCCTAAAACTTAAAATAGTTAACACTTCTTTTCAGCAAAAAGTACTTTGAATGTTTTATTTTTTTATTTATATAAAATTAAATTACAACCAACATTAATATACAATTATTGTTTCATTTTTAACAAACAAAGTTAATTAATGTACACTTATTGTTTATTTTTTAATCAGTATACAATCAAATCAATCCCACAATGATCACATTGTTCTAAAACATAAAACATTTAACTACTCATTTAACGTTTAAAATGTTTAACTATTTCCCAGTTCAACTGTGTCGGAATATGGCTCTATTCAATTTTATCCCCTCAAAGTCTGAATATGGCTCTATTTAATATTTCGTTTCCATACCTATCTTCAATATAAGCTCTCCAAATATGTTTTCAAATTGCAAGTTCTCTCCACACATATAATGAAAGATATTTCCTAACATTGTAGTTATATTCTTGTGATTAAATAAGTGAATAATGAGTGCATAAAAAAGTATTGTATAAAAAATTATTGTATTGTATGATACTAGAATTAATTGAAATGTTGTGTACTTATACAATCCCACCATAAAATAATGAACCCCAAAGAACAATAAATTTCAAGATTAGTTGTTGAATATGGTTAAAGTGAGAATCAACAATACACTCAACTGCGAATCAACAGTACACTCAACCAATCATTTAATCATTTAAACAAGTGAATACATCCATGATTACAATGTAGCATTGTTATAAATCTTGTGGTTGATATATAATGCAATAACATATTAAAACCAAAACTATAACAAGCATACACAACCATTAACAAAATGATACAACAATTTTTTTTCTTACTTTTCCAAATGGAAAAATAAGTTCTAGGGGTTTTTTATTAAGATGAATTGATTTAAAAGATGGGTGAGATATGCATATAAAACATTATGCAATGTTACTCACTAGTAGAAGAAAATTTATAAGTTGATTAAACTCAACAACAATCTTTTCTTATGCATGGCCAAGCACAATTTCTCCCTTGTCCTACAATCTTTGATCTAATTGTTTCTTAGAGCTCTCCTCTCTATAATTCTTCTTCTTCATTTCATCTTAGTCTTTTCTCTCTTCTACTCCATTCAATTTCCATCTTCATCACAAAAGTCTTTTTTAATGGGATTCCTTGGACATAATTTTGAACATTTTCTCAACTTTGCAAAAAAAATATTAAATGCTTGTTACAAAATTTACAAGAGATTTTGGTGAGGATCCATTTCATATCACACCTTTCCATTTGTAGGATTTTTTTCCCAAAAATATTAAACTCTTTTCAATGTTTTTCTTCTCTACATTCAACATCATTTGGAAATGATCCGATCTAGATCATACCTCTCCATTTTTGGAGGATTTGGTCCCCAAAATATTTTACTAAAGGAAGTAAGAATAATTTTTCCTATACTTTCTCCTCGGAGTACCATTTTTCCTTTCCTAGAAGTTGTCTTTTCAACCCGATCTTCCAAAGCTCATGTTGTCATTGTCTAGTATGTAATGTCCCCTTCCAATTGATCGTGACGAATGATGACTCAATATCCTATACGACTCTTGTAGGCTATAGTCAACAAGGAAAAAGGGAGTCAATGAGGTTTATTTGGTGTCACTAGTTTAAAAGAATGATGAATCCTAAAAGTGACATTAAAGTAAATAAATAATTATATTTAAATGGAATTGGAGGGAAAATAAAGCGAAGGTTTTCTTTGATCAAAAAGGGAAAAGATATAGAATTTATGAAGGAAGGATAAATAGTGGGTAACCCTTCTCTTTAGCATTATAATTTGACCTCTCATTTTGGAGTGCTCTTGGAGCCATTGTTTCGTTGGGGTTTAGAAAAACCCTTCCATCTCAGTTTACTTTTGGTGGTGAAATATCCACCCTAGCTAGACAAAGAGGAAGATTCATCCATAGTCCTCATTTGAGTTCAATGTGGTGTTTGGTTTCATCCTCAAGAGATCTTGGAGCCATATCGGCTTGAGAAGGGTATTTGTGACATTTTTCTAGAGGAGGTCAATCGTCAAATATGCAGGTGCATAAAGGGTTTCGTGTAACTGTGGAAGGAGACACCCTCCCATGTTGAACACAGGTTGTCCCACGAGGTCCTGCTAGACATCCCACATTCGTCCCATGAGGAGGCCCCACTAGATGTCCCGTAGTCGTCCCGCGAGGACCTCTGTGAATCAAGGATTGCAACAGTTTGCTAGATCGGGTTTGTGAGGGTTTAAGGAGAGATTGGAAGGGAAGTTGCAGAGTGGAAATCACTGGAGTAGAGAAGTATAGGGATTGAAGAGCCTTGGATCATTGGACATCATAGATGGGCACCATTCTAGGTTTTCGTTTATTGTTTTTGTAGTAGATTGTGCAGTTGCATAGAAACCATTAGATTTGTGTGCTTAGGAGTATTTTTCCACTATTATTACAACCATTAGATATCATTGTATTGATTTTGGGAGTTTCCATCCATAATAAGATGCCATGGTTATATTCTCTATTTTTTGTGTAATGGATGCATACAATATGTTTAAAAATATTAATATTTGAGAAAATTGTTTGTAAGAAGTTAACAACACCATTATACAATTATTTTTCACATTCACATAAGAAGAAATAACGATTTTGGGACAGAAAACATAAAATCCACACTACCCTAGTTGGGTACATTACAGTGGCATCAGAGTTGGTGGTTATGTCAACTTCTGACTACATTGATGCCTAGGAGAAAGGGGCGTGGAGAAAATTCCTTTCGAGAGTCATTCGAAAGAGAAACAGGAGCAAACCAAACAATGTCAGAGCTAGATGGAACCATGGGAGAAAACCCTGAAGGGACTATGCTCCAAATATTAAAATATTTGGTCAAGGGACAAACTGATCCATCCCAAAGGTAGGAAGAGACAACAAGGTTCCAAAAATAGACCCTTGAGGTGCTCACATTGTTGGTGGGACAATGTGGGAATATGAGTGGTGCAATTCAAGGGGGACCCAGTGGATCCCATTGGGGTGACATGATACACACATTGAGTAGAAATAACCATACCCCAACTCAAAGTAGGAGCCTAAATATCCCTATGTCCTTATTACCATAGTTCTTAACAGGGCATCCTACAAAAGCATAGGAGCAACCAGATCAAGGGATTGATATCAACACCCCATATAGGGAGTATGAGATTATAGATGAAGATATCCATGAGAAAGTTTCTTATGATGAATTTTGACTTCAAATAAAAGTACATACCTAGGGAGTGGAATAGAGGAGTGCAAATCCAACAAAAAGTTTACCTCATTCACGGTGGGAAGGCTGAATATCCCACCATTTGATGGATCTTCCAAGAGTATGGCCAAAACATGGGTACACAAGTGGGACACTTACTTCCAACTTAACCCAATGATTGAGGAAAAATAAATTAAGTAGGAGACCCTTCACTTGGAAGGAGAAGCTCACAAATGGTGGTACCATGGGCTGGTGAAATTAGGGCATGCCAACATCACTTCATATGTGGAATTCACTTAGAATTTGATGGAAAATATAGAAAAAAAGGACCTTGAGATACACTTCAAGGAGTTTGAACAATTGAGATAGACAAGTACACCATAAGCATACATCATAGATTTTCATAGGATGGAAGTTATGGTGACAAATATTTCTCAACAAAAGTTGGTGATGCTATGAGGACAAGGGTAGACAATGATTCATCCTAAGAGGTATGTCAACATGTGCCCCCATGATCGTATATAAAAAGTGCATGGAGGACCTTTTTAGATATAGGGACATGGCTTGTGCAACTGAGTGCCCGATCACCATAGAGAGGCCATCACAAGATCACCAACATTACCCTGCGGATATCCAAGAATTACTTGGAAAGCATGAGAGAGTGTTAGAGCCATAGCTAGTAGGGAGACCACCTGATAGAGGATTTGAGCATGTCAATGAGTTAGAAGAGGGTTTGAAGTCTATGATCAACGCTCCCTATAGGCATCCAAAGAGATTCAAGGAAGAAATAAAGAAGGCCATAAATGAATTGTTAGAGATGGCACATATCATGCCTAGCTCTAGTTCTTTCTCTTTGTCAGTTGTACTGATGAAGAAGAAAATAGAACTATGAGGATGTGCATAGACTATAGGGAACTAAACAAGAAGACCATAAAAAATGGATACCCAATACCTAGGATTGATGAGTTGATCGACTAGTTGTATGGGGAAGTGTACTTTTCAAAGGTTGATCTGCAATCAAGATACCAACATATTCGAGTTAGAGAGGAGGATATCCATAAAATGACATCCAGATGTCACTATGGGCACTATGGTTTTCTAGTCATGCTCTTCGGGTTGACTAACACGCCAGCTACCTTTCAGTCATGCATGAACCATATCTTCAACAAATAGTAGAGGAAATTATTACTCGTGTTCTTTTATTATATTCTTATCTACAACAGAACATGAGAAGAACATTTGAAGCATGTGGATGAGATTGTCACCGTTCTGGAGGAGAAATCATTTTTTTCCAAGGAGGAAAAGTGTGTGTTCAAGTTGACAGAGATCCTCTATATGGGGCACGTGATTGGTGTTGAGGGATTAAAGGTGCATTAGGAGAAGATCCAGATTCCACACCATATCATATTGGCCCACTATGAGGACACTCCATTATCTACGAGGATTATTTGGGATATGCAACTATTACATGTTCTTTTTAAAAGTATTTTCACAATTTGTTGCACCATAGACAAACCTCACCAAGAAGGGGGTGTTTTGATGGTTAGAGGATGCAGAGGTAGCATTTGACAGAATGAACAAGGTGATGAGAACTTTCTCAATATTAAAGCTCCCATATTCCATGCACCCTTTTTTCCTGGAGTGTGACACATCTGGTGAGGGGAAATGCACAATATTGATGCAGAACTGTGTTGGAATACTGAGAGGGGGGGTGAATCAATATGATAAATTATATTACTTTTAACCACAACATGTATTGTTTAAATTTATGAGAATTTCATAAATAGAATTCAAAACATCACGAGAAGTATAAATAAACAGTGAACAGTAAGCAAACAAACAAGTACACAGTGCACCAAAATTTTACATGGAAACCCAATCTAGGAGAAAACCACATAATGATTTCCTTATATGTCAGAAGAAATAATTTCATAGGAATCACCAACTTACTTTTTTTCTAGCTACAATTGGAAGGAGGCTCCAACCCGCTAATTTCTCAAGCTCCAACTCGCGGGGGTGCCTCACGGGACACTAGTAGTCTGACCCTCGGGGATCAGCTAAATCGTGGTTTTTTCACAAAAAAATTGCTCTTCTCTGCAATCATGAAACTTTTTTGTTTCTCTTCCTCTACTGCCTCAGATTTGTTAATAAAATTCCTTCCAAAAACATTTCACAAGACATATATTCAATGTGTTCAATAGGTATTGATGGGAGTCTCTTGATATCTTATTTATACTTCCAAAGTTCCTTCCATTAGGGAAAAAAATGTAACTATTTTACCCTTTTACCTTCTTATAGGGATAACCCACATTCTTGTTGCAACTACTTTACCCATAATTAGTGAGCTCATAATTTTCTTGTTACAAATAATATACCCATAATTAACTTCTTGTTGCAACCACTTTGACTAGAAAACTTCTTGATTACTTTCTAGGAGCTTCTAGAATAGTTGACTTCTTGTTGACCTTCTAAGGGTTTCTAAATTATTCTTGAGGGTTATCCAACTTTTCAAAGCCATATCTTCTCAACTATAAGGAGCCACATGGTGTACCACCTATCACCAAAAACTGCATGACGCGTCCTATCCATGTATGATATTCTTACTTGCAAGTACATTGACCTTCATGTTTTTATTCCTCGATCAACCGTGGGTTCCGTGACCATACATTCAGGGCTACTAGAATTTTCTATCGAACTTCCTTCAAGGAATGACATCAATGAAAACCAACCCAATATTTCAACAATCTCCCCCTTTGACGTTGATTGCAACACTCTAGTTCAACGCTGATGGCATGGAAACACTTATTCTCATGCTCCTTATGTGACCATCGCTCCTCCTGTGATCATGCCTATGATTTTTCTCTTCATTTCCATGCCTTTGATTACTCTCTGCCCATTTGACATAAATGGAAAAAGGGTACTTCCCTTTTGGAATGCTCCCCGCATATGCAAGCTTCAGATCTTTCTACTATCCTTTTTATCTTCATGGTGCTTCCTCGTGTAAATCTATGACATATATGAAAATCATGTAAAAATTCTTGTCTTCAAGTCTTATATCTCTGCTCTCCCCCTGTCGTGTTGTGTTTGATGTTGTGTAATTCATTGTGGGGCATAAACTACTCCAAGTTTATGTCAAAGATACTCAAAGGTCTCCTTTGGAAGAGGTTTGGTGAAGATATTTTCAATCTTCTCTTTTGTCCCAATATACTCGACCCCAATATTATTCTCTACAACCTGTTTCTATAGAAAGTAAAACTTGATCGGAATGTGTTTCGTCTTGTAGTGTACCACTTTATTATTTGAGATACTTATGTTGCTAGTGTTATAAAAAAATATCAGAATGGGATCATGATATTCAACCTGTACATCCTTCACAGTTTGTTTCATCCATAGAACCTAAGTGAAACATGCTTCTGTTGCAATATACTCTGCATCTGCTATAGATAAAGATACTAATGATTGTTTCTTTCTTAGCCATGATACCAGACACTCACCCAAGTATAAGGCTACTCCACTTGTACTTATTATATCATCAATGCAACCTTCCCAATATGCATCTATATAGGAAACAAGAGATAAATCATTCCCTTTTGGATACCATAATACAAACTCTTTTGTACCTTTAATATATCTAAATATTGTCTTCACTTCCATAACATGTGATTCCTTTGGTGTTGCTTGAAGCCTTGCAGCCTTTCCAAATCCTTGCATCACATCTTGTCCATAAGTTGTCACATAAAGTAAGCTTCCAATCATTGATCTATACTTTATCTAGTATGCATCCTTAGAATCATTGATGCAACACGACCACCCGACACGTTCGCTACCACCAGGACCTTCTATTACCTAGGCCCGAAGAGTTAAATTAATCTTCAACCCCCCTTATTGGAAGTTTCCAACCCCACATGATTGCTCTATGTGATTTCCCCTTTTTCTATCGGGGACTTGGAACTTGCGGGATCGTGAGTCCTACACTCACGGATTTAGGCCTCACAATTCCCCCAAACCCAATGGAATATCAACTACACACCTTCCTTGCCCTTTGTCGGGAATTATACCATCGGGAAATCGACATTCACCGTGTCACAATCACTTACCTCATGAATCCCCGATTCTCGATCTCCGATGACACCTGCCCTCCACTCCAGGCTTTAACCTTGTCGGGAAATCGCGTATTGGGTTTTCGCGATTTCCATGGTCGATGTTCACGGGATCTTCCAAACCCCGAACTACGATATCCTGACACCTGTTCTCCACTCAACTCCTCGACTGCGCAGATATCGCGATTTGGGTTTTCGTGAATTCTCTTGTTGTGAGTCTCTCGTCCACGAGAACTCTGAAATGCCAAACCCCGAACTCTTCAATATCCTTGGACACGCGTCCTGCAAAAATCTACGGTTGAGATCCCTTCTCGGGATTTTAGGACTTTCAAGGTCTCGATTCTTATCCTTATGAAAACCCGATGAGGCTAATATCCCGATGTCTCCTCCGGGACTCCTCCTCTGCTCCTTCGATGCTTAAACCCTGCACAACTTTCCAAGATCTGACGGCTGATGGGATTTCACTATTCTCCGATGCGAATCCTGACCGTCGCTTCCCTTTGCTCACGGATTTCTTCAGAAGACTCAAGTTCGTTCCAGAACCCCCTTTCCAACACTTGCACTTGCAATATCTGCTCGAATCTTCCTCGCCCTGAACCTCCTGGGCTCTCTTTCAGCTGTACCAAGAAGATACTATACCTCTTGAGCTTTCTTACTATGATTCTTTTAGAGGTATTTGCGCGCACTCCTTGCGCTCGGCGTTCAACAACTTCTCAAGTGTTGAATCCCTCAGAATCTGTGCACTTACTGCAGCAGCAGTCTCTGATCTTCTTTACTCAGTGTAACAACTGAGAATTTTTCTTCAACCTACGCCTAACTTGCATGGCTGCAACAACCCATTCCACTTCTGGGTGAATGAGAACAAAAGTTAAACTACTGAGCCTTCATCGACGCACTCCATGCAAATGAATTCGACTGCACACCTTGCAGGAATCTCCTGGCTCAGATAGAGAAACAATTGAAACTCATCCTCTCTCCCTCTCAGACTTCAATTGAAACATGAAATCACATGCACAGCATATAAAAAACAAATGCTCAATAGAAACAAACATTCATGAGCATAATACACAGAGAAAACAACACAAAACCATGCGCTTGAATCAAAGCTTTCTTCTATTAATTCAACTACATATACATGGGTATTCTCCATACAATATCCTATGCTCTCTCTTTTGAATGTTGGCTAATGTTACAATGATACAATGAGGGTGTCTATATCCATTTTCCCTCCTTCATCTAAAACTGTCTAATCTGGAAAATAAATCATATCTACCTGCATTAACTAGATTAAATGCCTCCTATCTACTTCAGATAAGAGCGTATGGCTCGAGATCTGATACAATATATAAAAGGCGCTCCTTCATAAATGGTTCCTTGAAGTTTTGGTGCTTCATCTTTAATGGAATTTCAAAAAGTCATCAAGCATATATGTCATGTGTTCAAAAACACATGCGCTGGCTCCACGTTGGCTTTGGTAGTCGCGATGCTCCTGCATCATACTCCTTGGCTTGAAAACTTTCATGGGTTCCTGTCCATGAGCTCCTCATTGGTCTGTCCATGCTTTTGAATCTTTGCTTCAGTCTCCCAGCTGGCATCTTCCACTGGATGGTTCTTCCATTTGACCAGATACTCGAAGTATTTCTTTCGCCTGGTCTTTTTGCTCACCCTCTTGTCAATTATCCGCTCTATTTGTGGCCTTTCTGCAATCGACATCTGCTTATGCCACTGAATTTATGGCTTTTCATCACCTCCAGCTCCTACTTTCTCAGCCTTATAGGGATATAAGTCCGAGACATTGAATGTCAGAGATATTCCAATGTCATCCGGTAATTCAATCTCATATGCTTTCTCTCCGAATTTTTTCAGGACTCTGCATGGCCCAATTTTCTTCATCTTCAGTTTGTTGTATGTTCCCCTTGGGAACCTTTCCTTCCTCAGATGTGCCAAAACCAAATCACCAACTTCGAATTGAAGTTGTCTCCGACGTTGATCCACTCTACGCTTGTATTCCTGGTTTGTTTCCAGCAATCGATGCTTCACCCTACTGTGAAGTTCTTCCATTGCCTCTGTGAATTCTTCAGTGCTTGCGCTGCTAGTAGCAGTCTGCTCTGACTCCCTGAGTTCAAATACTCTTCTCGGCTGCCTGCCATATACAATTTCAAATGGACTTTTACCTGTGCTCCTGTTCACTGAATCGTTGTAAGAAAACTCTGCCTGTGGGAACACGTTATCCCAGCTGATGTGGTGCTCTATCACTAGGCTTCTGAGTAAATATCCCAGACTTCTATTAACCACCTCTGTTTTCCCATCCGTCTGAGGATGATAGGCTGAACTAAACATTAAGTTAGTTCCCATCTTTTTCCAGAGTGTCCTCCAGAAATGTCCTATGAATTTTGTATCCCTGTCCGATAAAATGCTTCTGGGTAAACCATGAAGTCTAACAATTTCCTTGAAAAACAAGTTTGTGATATGAGTTGCATTGCTGGTCTTCTGGCATGGAATGAAATGTTCCATTTTCAAAAAAAATTCTACCACAACAAAGATCGAATCATGTCCTCTTTGTATTCTCGGTAATCCCAGTACAAAATCCATGTTGATTTCATCCCACGGCCTCTCAGGTATGGGTAATGATTGGTAGAATCCCGCATTCTGCTTTTTGACCTTTGAATGCTGGCAAATTCTGCACCCGTCAACAAACTTTTTGACATCTGACCGCATCCTCAGCCAAAAATATGCTTTTCTCAGCTTTGTAAATGTCTTATCGTGGCCAAAGTGCCCTGCTAAGCCTCCACTGTGCTTCTCTTTTAGAAAATTCTCCCTCATGGAGCAATTTGGGATGCATAGTTGGTTGCCTCTGAACAACAATCCATTTTGGATCATGTAGTCCATCCATGGGCTTCTATCTCTAAGAACTGGATTCTCAACTGCCTCATATGCTTCTGCAAAATCTGCATCACCTGCATACATGTCATTCAGATTTTCAAAACCCAATGTTTTGACTTGGAACTCCTGCAGCAGCAAACATTTCCTGCTCAAAGTATCAACCACTTTGTTAGCAGTCCCTGAAATGTGTTTAATTACAAATGTAAAATTCTACATATACTCTACCCATTTAGCATGTTTCTAATTCAGCTTCTCCTGTTGAGTCATAAACTGTAATGCATGATTATCACTATATAGAACAAATTCCTTTGGGATCAAGTAATGTATCCACTTCTTCAACGCCTGTATGATAGCATAAAATTCTTTATCATACGTTGAATACTTCACCTTTGCCTCATCCAACTTCTCGCTGAAATATGCAATTGGTATGTCCTCCTGGCTCAAGACCGCTCCTATGGCAAAGCCAATTGCATCACATTTCACTTGAAATGTCTTCATGAAATCTGGAAACACTAACACCGACTATTCGGTGATCTTTCGCTTCAACAGATTGAAGCTCTTTTCTGCCTCTTCAGTCCAATGAAAAGATTTATGTCTTTTATTGACTGTGTCCATCATTTTTGTGCTAATTCCACTGAAGTTCCTAATGAATTTCCTGTAGAAACTTGCCAATCCATGAAAACTTCTCACCTCGAAAACATTTCTCGGTGATGGCCAATTCTTTATCACCTCAACTTTACTTGGATCCATCTTTAATTCATTTGCCGATATGACAAACCCCAAGTAAATGAGTTGCTTCTTCATAAATGAAGACTTCCTCACGTTGATCAACAACTTCTCTTGCTGTAGCTTCCTCATTACTGCAGCTAAATGCTTCAAATGTTCCTCTCTGGATTTGCTGAAAATCAATATGTCATATAAATAAACAATGACAAACTTACCAATGAATTCTTTGAGCACTTCATTCATTAGCCTCATGAATGTACTTGGTGCAATCGTCAAACCAAACGACATGACTAGCCATTTGTATAACCCTTCGTTCATTTTGAAGGTTGTCTTCCACTCATCGCCTTCCCTCATGCGAATCTGATGGTAACCGCTTTTCAAATCCACCTTTGAAAAAAATTCTGCTCCGTTCAAGCAGTCCATCAAGTCATCCATCCATGGCAATGGAAACCTGTACCTGATGGTTATTTTATTTATGGCTCTGGAATCTGTACACATTCTCCATCCTCCATCTTTCTTCAGACTTAGTACCGTTGGAATGACACACAGACTTAGACTCTCCCCGACCAGTCCTTTATCCAGCAATTCCTGGACCTGCCTTTTGACCTCTTCATTCTCCTGCGGCGTCAACCTATACATAGCCTTGTTTGGTAAACTAGCTCTCAGTACAAGGTCTATGTGATGGCTCACGCTTCTCATCGGTGGAAAGGAATGAGGTAATTCGTCCACCACTATATCAATGAACTCTTCCAATAGTTCCTGAATTTCTGTCGGCAGATCATCCACTCTTGTGCTGGTCAAAACAACTCTCGGTTTCCTGACGACAAAGAATTGTGGATCTTCCTTATTCTTCACTTCTGCTAGAAGTTCCTTCCCACTCATGAGAAGTATAGTATTTCTTGGTTCTGGTTTTACTTCTTTATCTTTCATTGGAAGTAGCATATGTGTTCTTCCATTCTTCTCCAAGGTATACATATTCATTTTCCCATCATGAATCACGTTTCTATCATACTGCCATGGTCTCCCCAGCAGTAAATGGCAAACATCCATAGGAATGACATCACATAAAATTTTGTCATTATATCCTTCTATTTTGATGTCCACTAAGAACTGTTTAGTGACACTCACCTGATGTCCCTTCTGTAACCATGAAACTTTATATGGACTCAGGTGATCAGTCGTTTCCAGCTCTAGTTTCTCCACCATCTCGGTTGAAACGAGATTGTCGATGCTTCCGCTATCCATGATCACTTTGCATTTCCTGTCTTTGGTTTTTCAAGGTATTCTAAACAGTCTGCTTATATGAGTTGTGTCCTCCACCTCCTTCTCGGGTGTAACGAGAACTTTACGCATCATCAAAGACCTTCTGTCTTCTACGTCTTCTGCTTCAGCAGTTCACCTCTGTGCCTCGATGATGTGAGCTTCTCCTCCCTCTTTCTTCCTATCTGGGAAGTCAACTTCTTTATGTCCATTTTTTCCACATGTGTAGCATGTGATAACTCCACCTCGACCTCTTCCTCTACCTCTAGTACAAGGAAAAGTAATGTTATCAGCGTATCCTCCATCCGATTCTGCCTGTTGCCTTCATTATTCAGCGTGCTGGCCTCGCTGAGAACTTCCACCTCTCTCATTTCTTGTCGGAGGCTTCTTCTAGTCGTCCTTAGATTTCTGGAACCTGTCTCGGGCAACTGATTTTCCCCTTGGCTGGCTCTTGCCTCGGCCTCGCTGTGCTGGCTTATGG
>ML801031.1:48016-59498 GCA_009831015.1 Picea engelmannii
CAGGTACACACAGATCCAAATTAGCTTGATTAAGTTTCCAGTGTGAGGACCATGGCATCCTCCATTTCAGTCAGGGTCGAAGATAGGATCGAAGGAGCTGCCAACTTTAATGTGTGGAAGCTCCGTATAACAAATATCTTGCAAGAGAATGATCTTGAGAAGTATGTGACCACAGTGGTGGACGAACCAACGAATAATGCAGGAAGAATGGCTTTTAGGAAGAGTCAATAAAAGTCCAAGTGAATCATCTTTGACTCAGTCAAAGATAGTATAGTGCCTACAATGACTTCGTTGATGACTGCCAAGGACTGTATTGATAACTTGGTGAATCTGTATGAGAAATAGGCTACAAGTCAGAAGAGGACACTTAAGCACAAGATTAAGTATTTGAAGATGGAGAAAGGTGAATCAGTGGCATCTTTCTATTCCGGGATAGCTCAGATCAGAGATCATCTTTTGGTCACAGGGGTGACAGTGGACGATCATGATTTAGTGCAGGCCATTTTTGACAGTCTTCCTTCTTCATGGGAGACTTTATTATCCAGTGTAAGTGGGAGAGAGATTCAGCCCACGTTTGAGAGGTTATGGCATGATTGCCTCCAGGAGGAGAGTTGCACAACTACTAGGAGTGAGCCAATGAAAGAAGAGCACTGAGCTTTAGCATCAATATTCAAGGGAAAGAAGAAATGCACTTTCCAGAAAGGATCTCAATGGAAGCCAAACATCAAAGGTACATTCAAAGGAAATAATATTGATACATCTAAGATTAAATGCTTTAGTTGTAATAAGTTGGGTCATTTTGCTAAAGATTGTTGGTTTAGAAAGAAATATCCTAGGAAAGGGAAACATCATGCCTTAACTGTTGAGGATGATGAATCCAAAAGAAATAAGAAAAGTCCTTCTAATGAGAAAGAAAATAGGAAAGAATATTATTTGGTTTCTTCTTTATCCATTTCAGTTTCCATGGGGACGAAAACTTGGTTAGTAGACAGTGGTGCATCAAAGCACATGACAGGGTACAAGGAGATCCTCTCAAATTTCGAGAAAAAATATTTTGCAAAGCAGGTCGTGCTTGGGGATGAAAAAGGTTACAGGATAGAGGGAGTAGGATCTATCTCCTTCAAATTGGAATCTGGGGCTAGACTTCATGTTGATGAAGTATTATATGTTCTAGGGCTCAAGAAGAATTTACTATTAGTTGCAACCCTTGAGAACAAGGGATATTGGGTGATATTCAAGGACAAGAAGGCACTACTATGGGCTAAAGTTAGCCACTTAAGTACAATATAACCCATTGGAACTTGCAGTGGAGGATTGTACATCGTGTCAGGACAGTCAGTTCATGCATTGGCTCATGATGCGGCTAGCTCCAGCGAGTTGTGGCACAGAAGACTTGGACATATTCATTACAAAGCTCTTCCAGATCTACAGAACATGATATGTGGCATTCCCTCTATTTTTCTTAGTGAAAATGAAATTTGTAAGGGATGCATGCTAGGTAAAAATATAAAGAAATAATTTCCTAGTAGTGACAACAAAGCTCAGGGCATCTTTGATCTGGTTCATTATGATGTATGTGGTCCCATGTCATCTCCCTCACACAATGGTTGTTTGTATTATGTCATTTTAATTGATGATTACTCAAGAAAATGTTGGATATATTTTCTTTAAACAAAAGTGACACATTTGATAAATTCAAAGAGTATAAATCCTTTATTGAAAAGCAGATAGGGAAACACATCAGAATCCTTAGAACAAACAATGGAGGAGAGTTTGAAACTTTTCAGTTTGATGATTTCTGCAAGTCAGCAAGAATCAAGAGATAGTTGACCGTGCCATATAACCCTCAACAAAATGGTGTTGTTGAGAGGAAAACCAAGACTATTTGTGAGGGAATGAAAATAATGATGTTTGACTAGGATCAACCAAATTTGTTATGGGAAGAAGCTACCTCCACTACCATGTATATTCAGAACAAGTGTCCACATGCTATTTTGAAGGACAAGACTTCTGAAGAATTCTTCTCAGCGATCAAACCTAAAGTAGGGAATCTAAGGATATTTGGATGTCCTGTGTATATTCATGCCCCTAAGGAAAATAGGACAAAGATGGAACCCTCAGGAAATAAAGAGGTTTTTGTGGGGTACAGTGAGAACTCCAAAACTTACAGGATTTATGTACCAGGTCATAGGAAAATAGAGGTAAGTAAATATGTGACTTTCCATGAGGAAGCCGCATTTATAAAATCCAGAGAGCTTCAACAAGATTCATAAGCAGTTCAACCAACTTCACCCTCTTTTGAAAATGAAGAGTCAGATGATCAGAGAGAGGAACCTCGTGAAGAGACGAGTAATGAGCCCCTAGAACCCACTGAAGTGTTAGAAAGAAATCTTGAAGAACCTCCATCCAAAAGGAAGCTAGGGTGGCTTAAAGAAATAGTGTTGGAAGCAGAAAGGATAGTTGCTCCCAAAGGAACTTTCAGGGAAAGGAAGAGGCCTCATAGGTTTGGATGCTATGTTGCACTAATGAGCAACATTAGTGATGTCAAACCTTCTTCATTTGAAGAAGTATATAAATTAAAAGTATTGAAGGATGTCATGCTTGAGGAATACATGTCTATTATAAAGAACAATGTTTGGGACATTGTGCCAAGGCCAAAAGACAAATCAATGGTTTCTTCCAAATGGATCTATAAGATCAAACATGTAGCTGATGGAAGTGTGGAAAATTTCAAAGAAAGATTTGTAGCCTGAGGCTTAACTCAAAAAGAAGGAATCAACTACGAAGAGACTTTTTCTCCTGTAGCCAGGTATACCTCCATTCGAGCTATTATTTATTTAGCTTCCATACTTGGTTGGAAACTACATCAGATGGATGTAAAAACAACATTCTTGAATGGAAAGATTAAACAAGAGGTATTTGTGGAACAACCATATGGTTTTATACTGCATAACAAAGGCACTCATGTATGCAATCTAAGGAAGGCCTTGTATGGTCTTAAGTAGGCTCCCAGAGTTTTGTATGATAGGATTGATAGCTTTCTTAAAATCTTGGGCTTTCAGAAAAGTGATGTTGATGCAAATCTATACTTCAAGGTAGGAGGTAACCAACCTGTTATACTAATCCTGCATGTTGATGATCTCTTTCTAATAGGAAATGAAGGGCTAATAGCTTGGTGTAAGAGGGATCTAACCTCAGAATTCGAGATGAAATACTTAGGCTTGATGCATTACTTTCTAGGATTCGAAGTGTGGCAAAGACAGGGTGAGATACTTCTAGCACAAGGAAAATACACAGTGGATGTACTAAATAGGTTTGGTATGATGGATTGCAAATCCATGTCTACTCTGATGGTTACCAACCTGAAGAAGCTGCATGATTCTGATACAGGTTCATATTTGGTGGATCCCACCATGTATAGGTAGCTGATTGGATCATTGATGTACATGATCCACGCTAGGCCAGATATATGTTATGCAGTAATTACAATGAGTCACTTCATGACTGAACCGAGATAGAGACACTAGGTGGCAACAAATCACATCTTGAGATATCTCAGAGGGATCATTACTTATGGTCTAAGATATACATCCAGTGGTGGTTTATTTCTGCATGGGTATGCAGATGCTGACTGGGCAGGAAGCCCAGTGGATCAGAAGAGTACTTCTGGATACTGCTTCAGTTTAAGATCCACTATGATCTCTTGGTTAATTCGAAAGAAGGGATCCATTGCATAGAGTACAAAAGAGGCTAAGTACATTGCAACAAGTGATGCTAGAAAGGAAGAAGTATGGCTCAAAAAATTGGTTTATGGGTTGTTTGGTGACAAGCTCGAGATGACGGTGGTTCACTGTGATAATCAAAGTTGCATAAATTAACAGAGAACCTGTTATTTCACGATAGGTCAAAACATATTGACATGAGGTACCACTACATCCGAGACTTGGTCCAGAGAAAAACTGTAAAGTTACAGTACATAGCCACGAGCGAGCAGGTAGTTGATATCCTGACCAAGCCTCTAACCTTGAGACAGTTTGTGCAACTGAGAGGCAAGCTTGGTGTGGCTGAGAACGACTCCCTCATTGAGAGGGAGTGTTAAATTTGACAGCATTGACAGCCATTCTCCAATGAGAGGCCATATGGCCCACCCTGAGGCTAGCCAGGGAGATTTGGAGAATCAACCAGTCTTGTGAGGTATTGACAAAATCCAGGGGGAATGGACAACCTCTATGAATCAAAACAAAAGTCAGGATGAACGAGATGCTATGTGAGTCTAATGAAAAATTCGGGGAGAATGTACAACCTCTGTGAGCATAGACAGTCTAGTGCAAAAGTCAGGGGGAACGTACAACCTCTGTGAGCATAGACAAACTAGTGCAAAAGTGAGGGGGAACATACAACCTCTGTGAGCCTAGTCAAACCTTGTGAGCCATGAGAAAAAGTCAAGGCATCTAGCAAAAGTTAGGTTGAATATAAGATTCCTATGAGCTAGAAACAAACGATATTCCTAATATTGCAAATGATGTAATTGTATTGATCTAGTGCATCGGCACATGTAAACATTATCCACCATGAAGAGAATTTTGAATTGCCTTGTCAAGAGTTGTAACTAAAGTCTTGAGTCTAGTTATATGTTAGAACTAAAGTGTAATGTTGAGTTGTAACTAAAGTCTTGAGTCTAGTTCTATGTTAGAACTAAAGTGTAATGTTGAGTTGCAACTAAAGTCTTGAGTCTAGTTCTATTTTAGAACTAAAGTGTAATGTTGAGTTGAAACTAAAGTCTTGAGTCTAGTTCTACTTTAGAACTAAAGTGTAATGTTGAGTTGCAACTAAAGTCTTAAGTCTAGTTCTAAGTTCGAGCTAAAGCATGTCAATCTCAAGTCTAGTCCTAAGTTCAAACTAAAGTGTAATGTTGAGTTGTAACCAATCTCAAGTCTAGTTCTAAAGTTAGAACTAAAGTGTAATGCCAAATTGTAATCAATCTCAAGTCTAGTTCTAAGTTCGAACTAAAGTATGAAGCCGAGTTATTACTAATGCATGCAATCAGGTTACTATTTCGAGCTTCTCCTCTTCCCCTCTTCAACCTATATAAGAAGAGGTTGAACCCTCTCCTCAACACAGTTTTGCAACACAATTTTGAAACAGAGTTTTCATATGCAGGTTGAGGGTGAAGTAATAGAGGAGCACATTAGTGATAAAGAGGCAGCATATCAAAGGTGTATTTTAGCAAGGTCTTGCAAGTATTTGTCAGGTCAGAGTCATGTTGGAAAGATCTTTGAGAGAAGTACATTCATGGTGGATATTTGTAAGAGATCTTACATTATTAATGCAATAAAGGAATATTGTTTGTTGGGGTTTTTCTCCCTGTACAGGGTTTCCCCAGTGTATATGTGTTGTTGATATGCATGTTTACTTATCTACATAATTATTTCTATTCGATTATGACTTGAAATTGTTGAAGTGTATTAAGTTGGAATCAAAGTATTGAAGAAAATAAAAGAATTAATCGGCATAAGAAATCAAGCTCATAATTTAACAATATTTATAGGTAAGACTATTCTAGATGGATAGTACATGTCATTCCATTTCCTGCAGTATGTGGAACTTCACATAACTCCTCATGGTTAGAGAGTTATGGCCATGTGAAGTTGGAGAACCCTCATGAGTCATCTAGAAGCCCCAAAAGTTCAAAGTGGTTTAAGAGATTTTAGAAGGTAAATAATAAAGTGAAGTGATGAGTGTACTATAAGTCAAATTGAATACAAAATAAATTATTTAAATAATAAAGTTAATGGAGAAATTACTAAGTGGACAAGTGGTTAGAAGTGGGTTAGCCATAAAATAAGGAAAGTTGGTTAAGATGGTTAAAAGGTAACCCCTTGAGGAAGCTACATGAAAGTATAAATAAGAGGAAACACTCTCTCATTTTAATCACAATTTATAATATTGAATATCTACAGGCGAATGAGGTAACCAAAGGATATCTAAGACGAATTTCAGAGAGAAAGTGAAGTAAACAAGGCCGAAATTCAAGGGAGGATAAATTCTTTTGATGATTCTTTCTAAGGTATGTTATTTACAGGTCATCTCACCATTTTCACAATAATTTTTTTTCTATATTGATTCAGACTGTGAAATTGGGAGGCCATTGAGGAAACATGTCCCAGTAGATTTGGTACAAATTTCAGCTTGTGGGTCATTGTATTTTTGGATTTACACTCAGTGGAAAATAGGGTTTGTGGCTAGTCCTGAAACTAGTCTAAAGAAAGTGTTTCAGGTAAAAACATCATAACTTCTTCATAACAGATCCAAATTCAATAAGAACAAATGTTTTGGTTAAAGTATAGTCTGTATTATTCTTTGTATCATTTTCTAATCTATACAACAAATATTCTATTCGGGGAACACTCTACAAGTTCGCTCTCTAGAATAAGCTAGAATTCAACAAGGTATGTGATCATATACACCAGGTATATTATAGAGTTACAAATCAAATTTGGATGATGAAATTGATGAGGGATTTTGGTTGAGGTACATGTTGAGTACATGGTTGAGACAAGTAGTTGATGAGTTGGCACATACATGAGGTGTATAGTTGATGATGTTGGTACATCTTGATGAGTCATAGTTTATGTGTATTTGATGCATGATTGGTACATATTTGGTGCATGATTGATGCACTCGCTGATGGTACAGATTGAGGTATAGGTTGTTGCATGGTTGATGCACTTGTTTATGGTACATGTTGATTACAGGTTGTTTGGTACATGTTGATGCATGGTTGATGCACTTGTTTATGGTACATGTTGATTACAGGCTGATTGGCACAGGTTGATTATAGGTTGATTGGCACGGGTTGATTACAGGTTGATTGGTAGAAGTTGTTATAGTGGTATATCTCATAGTGATAGTGTGACAATGGTTCATCATTCTACTTATATTTCAAGGTGGTTGGACGGGGCAAGGATAGGTGGTTGTAGCCACCTTTCGGTTGTATCTGGATAACATAGGGGGTTGTAGCCTCCTCATGGTTGTAGCCAAAGAATTGGGGAGTTGGATATTCCCTCAGATTGTATCCTGAGAAACGAGGCAGATGGAGCCTCCTTCCAGTTGTAGTTGGAAAACAAAGGAATTTGGTGCTTCCAATTAATGTAATTCTTAAAAACATATAAGAAAAGAATTATGTGGTTTTATCTCACTTTGGGTTTCCACTTAAAACACTGGTATATTGTGTATGTGTTTGATTGCTTATTTGTTCATTATTTATTTACTCTACAACTATTGGATGATAATTCTACATTGATATAACACTTGCATTTTATGGTGAAAAATGATTAAATTTCTTTATTACTGATTCACCCCCCTCTTAGTAATCCAACAATTGGTATCAGAGCAGGTTCCTTCAGGAAATAGTTTAACCACTCGAAGGAGATCATGGATTATTATAAGAATGGAGTATCATTGTTTAATGTTAAGAATGGTTTAAAGTATCAGATGTGGATCATAAGGATGAAAGTATTTTTATAGGCATAGGGGAATTATATTTGGCTATTAGTCATTACAAGATATGATAGTTCAAAAAGGAAAAAGACTACTCCGAAGAAGGAATTGAAGAAGAATAACAAAATAACAATGGATTTCATTTGGGAAGGATTACCTAATCTGGTAAGAGAAAAGGTTGGTAAATATTCATCAAACAAAGAACTTTGGGATAAGTTACATGGCATATATTCTTCACCCATCACATATTCAAAAAATGCCAAAGAATATGAAGGTACAGATCAAGAATAAATGTGTTCACCATGTCAAACAGATTCAGAAGATGAAGAGTACATAATTAAAAGAGGTATTTTGTTTTTATTTAATTGTGAAGAACACAAACATCTTGAAATAAAATGTCATTAAGGAAATGAGACAGAAAAACAAATTGAAAAATACAACAATTATGAGGAAGAATTGATTAGTCCTTTAGACGAACTAAGAGAAGAAAACAAGTCACTCAAGAAAGAATTGATGAAACAAAAGTAAAGTGTTAACATTTTTGAAGAAGCCCAATAGGTCATCAAGAACTTAAGAACTCATCTAGAAGAAGCCAGAAAGATCGAAGAAAATATTGAATATCAAAAGCAGTGTTTAGAAGCCTACATAGCAGCACAGAAGGATGAAGAAGAAATGAGAGAGAAGATATTAATAGATCATCTTAAGGAAATAAATAACAATCTAAACTAGATTGAGTCAGATTTTGGTCAAGAAGAGAGAGTACTTGAAGAAGAAATAATCACATTAAAAATTCATCTTGAAGAAGCGAAGAGAATAGAAGAAGTCATGCAGTCTCAAATATTAAAGAAAGAAGAAGAGGAAGTTGTCACATTAAGAAGTAAAATCGTCAAGCTCAAAAAGAAAGTTGAAGAGAAAGAAACATCCACATCAGTTACAAAGAATTAAGAGAAGCACTCTAGGTTGCTAGAAAAGAAGAGCGAAGAAAATAAAAAGAGTTATGCGGAAGTACTCAAAGGAAGGAATCATGGTCAACCAAAATCTAAGAAAACTGTTGAAGATACATCTTCAAGAAGACCATCTGTGTTCAAGACACAAAGAAGCTTCAATCATGATCATGATCGGTCAAGGAAGAAATTCAGTAGGACTACACCACAATGAAGATCATTCACTCCTAGGTATGCAATTTGTTTTTATGGTCATTGTTTTTATTGCACTAATTTTGGATATAAGGTTGCAAATTGGGGGGATTATAAAAGAAATGTTGAAGCAATAAGTGCCTATGTGGCCCCACGTAACATTGAATGTTACAAATGTCATAACTATGGACACATAGCTATTGATTGTAGAAGCATGATCGATACTTCCATGAAAGACAATACTGATATCCGATATAAGAAAGTATGGATAAGAAAACACGAAGAACAAGTGAACAAAGACCAGGTCCCAGAGATCGCAAGATTGGAAATAAAATGAGATGAAGAAAATTCTATAGAGAAAAAGAAAGATGTCAGATACTGAAAGGTTTGGAAAATAACTGAAAGAAAAGAAGTACAGGTAAATACGAACAGGTTCAAGAGATTGTACTTTCAGGCATTATAGTGAAAGATGAATCCACGGACATAAAGAAATAAGTTAGAGCTCAGAGAGATGATGAATCTACCAATGAAGATGATGATGAATACACATCAGATCATGGATTGTTATGAGCCATCCATCTTAGAGACTACCAAGTAATATGAATATTAGACAGGGGGATTCTATGCGATAGTTGTGACAGAACAAAGAACCATCCTTCGAGCAGATTACAGAGTTTGAGAAGACAAATCCAGAGAAGCCAATTAGCAGAAGTACAATTTGATGGATTAATCAAGACTTCATTATAGTATAGTGATAAATGGGTAAGCATTATGGACATTTGTGCAAGTAGAATCTTAGGCAGTATGGAAAAGAGCATGGATTCATAGATTGGTTAAAAGAGTGGTTCAGAGACAAAGGAACATTATCATAATGGATGATAATTACACAGGAAATAGCTCAAAAAATGCTAATGGATTCCAAATTGACAGATATTTTTTGGACACATGCAGTGCATACAACAGTTCACATTCAAAACAGAGTAATGCTCAGAAAAAACAATGAAAAAACTCCCTACGAACTATGGAAAGGAAGCGCAGAAAACAAACTCTACATCAAGAAATTTGCAAAGGATATGCAGAATAAATTTTAAATGTCATTACTTGGAGAAATATCTTTCTTTCCGGGTCTTCAGATATGTCAAAGAAACCAAGGAATTTTTATTTCTCAAACTAAGTATATTAGAGAAATGCTAAAGAGGTTCAGAATGGAAGATTGCAAACCATTTGCAAGTTGAGAAAAGATGATGAGTCAAAGTCTATAGACCAGAGGAAATACAGGTCAATAATTGGTAGCTTACTATACGTGACAACATCTAGACCAGATGTAATGCAGGCAGTTGGAAAGATAACACGATTTCAAGAAGAACCAAAGGAATCGCATGTATTAGCAGTAAAGAGGATTTTCATATATCTCAAAGGAACATAAGAGTTTGGATTATGGTATCCAAAATGAAATGATCTATCACTTATTTCCTACACAGATGAAGATTGGGAAGGTTGCATTGATGATCAACGAAGCACCAATGAAGAAACGTACTACTTAGATATACAGTTTGAGTGGGATGATCCCATTCCAATCTATTGTGATAATACAAGTGCCATCAATATCTCAAAGAACTCGGTGATGCACTCCAAGAAGAAGCACATTCCAATAAAGTATCACTTTCTATGAGAACAGGTTGCAGACAAGAACAACAGGGTTGAATATGTGGGCACAAAATAAAAAGTGGCAGACATCTTTACAAAACCACTTCCAAGGGAATCCTTTGAGTATCTTTGCTAGAGACTCGGAGTAATTTCTACTCCAAAATTAATTCTTTTGAATTCTTATCTTATATGTCTTAGATTTACACGAGGAATCACCATAAAGAGGACAATTCAGGTTGGGAGAACCGTTTCAGGAAGAGTTCAGTTAGGGGGGGTATCCCCAAGGACAATTCAGTTAGGGGGAGTAGCCCCAGATGGAAATATAGCTATTCCATTGATGACAAAGGGGGGGATATTTACCAGATGCAGGATAGAAATGCTTGGAGAGAGAGCACAGAGGCATGTAGATAGGGGGAGCAGCCCAAGGAGATTTCAGTCAGGGGGAGAAGCCCCAAAGGGAGATACCCTTTTCTATTGATGTCAAAGTAGGAGATATAGAAACATTTATGAGGAGTATAAGAATGAATGTTATCATGACTAAGTGTTGCCATTAATGTTGGTGTTGCCATCAATGCCAAAGGGGGAGATTGTCAGACAGTTGGATTAGGTTGATGGAAAATTGGTATGGATTTTTGGTTTTCATTGATTTCAACAATTGAAGAGTGATATTTTAGATTGATTTCAACCCTTAGGCATTGATGTCAACCCTTGGATAAAGTCCGGTAGAGAATTACGGTAGCACAAAGGTTTGAGTAATGGACCAAAGTTTCTTTAATGTAAAATGGTATGATTTTTAATATATTTAAAAGTAAGACTATTATATATGGTTATTACATGTCATTCCATTTCTGGTGGTATGTGGAACGTGACATAACTCCTCACGGTTAGAGATTTATGGCCATGTGAAGTTGGAGAACCCAGGTTTGGGTAATGGACCCAAGTTTGTTTGATGGATAATGGTATGAGTTTTGATATATTTTTAGGTAAGACTATTCTAGATGGATAGTACATGTCATTCCATTTATGGTGGTATGTGGAATGCCAGATAACTCCTCGCGGTTAGAGATTTATGGCCATGTGAAATTAGAGAACCCTCATGAGTCATCTAGAAGCACCAAAAGGTCAAAGTGGTTCAAGAGATTTTAGAAGGTAAATAATAAAGTGAAGTGATGAGTGTACTATAAGTCAAATTGAATAAA
>ML801031.1:81375-99381 GCA_009831015.1 Picea engelmannii
GCATATATAAAATTTGGTAGATTTTGTATATGTGCATATACAAAATCCCTCCACTTTCATATATGCACATATATGGAAGATGGTTACTATATATGCGCATATACGAAAGACGACCACTTCCATATATGCGCATATATGGAAGTCGACCACTTCAGTATATGCACATATAAGGAAGGTGGAAGGTGGATTCCGTATAGGCATCGAATTCCATATATGTGCATATACAAAATCTATCCACTTCCGTATATGCATTTATACATAATCTGTCACCTTCTATATATGTGCATACACGAAAGCCAACCACTTTCGTATATGCAAAAGTGGTCACATTTTATATATGCGTATATACGAGAGTGGTCATATTCTGTCTATGTGCATATATGGAGGTGGTTAGCTTCCGTATATGCGAATATATGGAAGCCGACCATTTCCATATATGCACATATACAGAAGCTGACCATTTCCGTATATGTGCATATACGAAAGCTGACCGCTTCCGTATATGCGCATATATAGAAATGGTCGGATTTTTTATATGCGCATATACGGAAGTGGTCAACTTCTGTATATGCTCATATACATAATATGATGACTTCATATATGCACATATACAGAAGCTAACCAATTCCATATATGTGCATATACAAAAGTTGACCACTTCCGTATAAGCACATATACGAAAATGGTCGACTTCCATTTACGCACATATATAGAAGTTGAACACTTTTGTATATGCGTATATATGACACATATATGGAAGCTCACCACTTCTGTATATGAACATATATAGAAGTTGTCAGCTTCTGTATATGCACATATACAGAAGTGGTCAAATTCTGTATATGTTCATATACGACACATATATGAAAGGTGACCACTTCTATATATGCACATATACGGAAGCTTACCACTTCCGTATATTCGCATATACAAAAATGGTCGCCTTTGGTATATGTGCATATACAGAAGCTGACCACATTCACATATGCGCATATACGCAAGTGGTCGACTTCTGTATATGCGCATATAGGGAAGTGGTCGACTTCATATATGGAAATGGTCAGCTTTCGTGTATGCGCATATCTGGAAGCAGTGAATTTCCATATATACGCATATATGGAAGCCGATCATTTTCGTATATGTGCATATACGAAAGCCGACCATTTTCGTATATGTGCATATACGAAAGTTGACCACTTCTCTGTATGCACATATACAGAAGCTGACCACTTGCGTATATGTGCATGTACAAAAGTTGTCAGCTTTCATATATGCGCATATATGGAAATGGTCGGCTTCCGTATATGCGCATATACGAAAGTGGTCAACTTCCGTATATGCGCATATACGAAATTTGACCACTTCCATATATGCACATATATGAAATTCGACCATTTCCATATATGCGCATATACAGAAGTGGTCAACTTTCCTATATGCGTCGTATATGCACATATATGGAAGTTGACCACTTCCATAGGCACATATACGAAAGTTGACCACTTTGGTATATGCGCATATACGAAAGTGGTCAACTTTCGTATAGTCAACTTTTGTATATGTGCTATGCACATATACAAAATTTGACCACTTCTGTATATGCGCATATATAGAAATACTTATGGACACTTGACGTGAGACGAGCATGAAGAATCAGTGTGCAGTTAACATTTTGGATAGACGACAACAATGGAAGCAACAATGCAATGTGAGGAACTACGAGGAATGGAAACAACAAATGTAGTGTGAGCCTGGACAGAGAAACCCTAGCATGAATACTTGAAAATTCGATGGGCATAGGGGTTTCGCTTGGGATAAGGGTTTCGACCAAGAACTAATTTTTTTTTGTATATGCACATATATGAAAGTGATCAACTTTTTTATATGTGCATATACAAAATCTGACCATTTATGTATATGTGCATATACGGAAGCCAACCATTTCCGTATATGCGCATCTATGGAAGCGGTCAACTTCTGTATATGCGCATATACAGAAGCCGACCATTTCCTTATACGTGCATATATGAAAACCCACCATTTCCGTATATGTGCATATATGGAAGTGGTCATCTTCTGTATATGTGTCGTATATGCGCATATACAGAAATGGTCAACTTCCATATATGTGCATAAACAGAAGCCGACCATTTTCGTATATGTGCATATACGGAAGTGGTCAGCTTCTATATATGCGCATATACGAAAGTTGACCACTTCCATATATGTGCATATATGGAACCCGACCATTTCCGCATATGCACATATACGGAAGCTGACAACGTCCGTATATGCGCATATACGGAAGGTGACAACTTTCGTATATGCGCATATTCGAAAATGGTTGGCTTCTGTATATGCGCATATACAGAAGTTGACCGCTTCCGTATATGCACATATTCGGAAATGGTCAGCTTCCGTATATGCGCATATACGGAAGTTGATCGCTTCCATATATGCACATATACGAAAGCCGACCATTTCCATATATACACATATATGAAAGCCGACCATTTTCATATATGTGCATATATGGAAGTGGTCAACTTTCTTATACATGCACATATAAAAAATTTGACCACTTCCATATATGTGCATATACGGAAGTCGACCACTTCCGTATATATATACAGAAGTGGTCAACTTCTGTATATGTGCATATAGAGAAGTGGTAAGCTTCCATATATGTGCTTAAATGGAATCTGACCATTTTCATATATGTTCTTATAAGAAAGTGGTTGGCTTCCGTATATGCAATATACAGAAGTGGTTAGCTTTTGTATATGTGCATATACAAAGTGGTCAGCTTCTGTATATGTGCATATACAGAAGTTGACCACTTTCATATATACAAATATATGAAAGCCGACCATTTATGTATATGCACATATATGGAAGTGATCAACTTCCATATATGTGCATATACAGAAATGGTCGGCTTCTGTATATGCGCATATATGTAAATGGTTGGCTTCTGTATATGCGCATATATGAAGTTGACCGCTTTTGTATATGCGCACATACAAAATTTGGCCACTTTTGTAAATGTGCATATACGAAAGATGACTACTTTTGTATATGCACATATACGAAAGTGGTTAGCTTCGGTATATGCGCATATACAAAAGTGGTCAGCTTTTGTCTATGCACATATACAAAAGTAGTCATCTTCTATATATGAACAACTACGGAAGCTGACCATTTCGGTATATCCGCATATACGGAAGCTTACCGCTTTTGCATATGTGCATGTACGAAAGCCGTCCATTTCCATATATGTGCATATATGAAAGTCGACCATTTCTGTATATGTGCATGTATGGAAGTGGTTATCTTCTGTATATGCGCATATATGAAAGTGGTCAACTTCCGTATATGTGCATGTATTGCACATATACGGAAGTTGACATTTTCTGTATATGCGCATATACAGAAGATGACCACTTCCGTATATGAAAATATACGAAAGTCGACCATTTCCATATATGGCATATACGGAAATGGTCGACTTCCGTATATGCTCATGTGATAGCTATGGAAACCATATGTCCATGCAACACCATGCTCTCATCTACTAGCTTTGTGTATCCATGAATCCATCAGCATCCATCCCACAACCACCGCAAATCCATGCTCCCATCAGCTCCTTTTTCGACTCCTTCCAATTCTTCGATGGCTCACTCAACCAAACGGTGTAACACTTAATGCCATGAGCATGCATTTTCGAAGGTCGTGCATGCCTCTTCACACCCATTTTCAAATTTGAAATGAGTTGGATTTTTTCTCTTGGAACGAGTTGTACATTACTCCCTCTGGGCCCATGTTCGTATATGCCAATAAACACACACTTCCACATATGCGCACTTCCATAAATGCATGCTTCCTACAAATGAACACATGTTTTTCCCTATTCTCCCACAAAAGGGGATGCATGTGTTGGTATATACGCATTTTTTAATATGCGGATATACGGAATCCAACTTTTATAAATGTGCATTTACATAAGTGAACTTCCATAAATGCACATTTATGGAAGGTGACTTCCATATATGCACTCTATACGAAATCCAACTTCCATAAATGCGCATTTACGGAAGGAGGATTCCTTATATGCATGCTTATAGGGAAGATGACTTCCATGAATGTGCATTTACTGACGACAACTTCCATATATACACATTTACGGAAGCGTGCATATATGGAATTCGCCTTCCGTAAATGCGCATTTACGTAAATATGGAAATGGTCGACTTCCGTATATGTGCATATGGAGAAGCTGACCATTTCCGTATATGCGCATATATGTAAGCCAACCATTTCTGTATATGCGCATATACGGAAGCTGACCACTTCTGTATATGAAAATATACGAAAGCCGACCATTTTCGTATATGCGCATATACGGAAATGGTTGGCTTCCATATATGAGAATATATAGAAGTGGTCAAATTCCATATATGCACATATACAAAAGTTGACCACTTCCGTATATGCGCATGGAAGCTGACCATTTATGTATATGCACAGATACAGAAGATGACAACTTCTCAGCTTCCGTATATGTGCATATACGAAAATGGTCGGCTTTCATATATGCGCATATATGGAAGTAGTCATCTTTCGTATATGTGCATATACAGAAATGATCGGTTTTCATATATGTGCATATACGGAAATGGTCGGATTCTCCATATGCACATATACGGAAGCCGACCATTTCCATATTTACATAAATGTGCATTTACGGAAAGCGAATTCCATATATGCACGCTTCCGTAAGTGCGTAGATATGGAATTTGTCGTCAGTAAATGCACATTCATGGAAGTCAGCTTACCTATAAGAGTGCATATACGGAAGCCTCCTTCTGTAAATTCACATTTACGGAAGGTGGCTTCCGTATATGCGCGCTTCAATAAATGTACATTTATGGAAGTTGGATTTTGTATAGTGCGCATATATGGAAGCCACCTTCCCTAAATGCGCATTTATGGAAGTTCACTTCTATAAATGCACATTTATAGAAGTTGGATTTCGTATATCTGCATATACAAAAGTGCGGATATATCAACACATGCATCTCGTTTTGTGGGAGAATAGGGAAAAACATGTGTTCATTTGCAGGAATCACGCATTTATGGAAGCGCGCATATGCGAAAGCGTGTTTTTATTGGCATATACGAATATGGGCCCAAAGGGAGTAATGTACAACTCGTTCCAGGAGAAAAAATCCAACTCATTTCAAATTCAAAAATGGTCGTGGAGAGGCATGCACAGCCTTCGAAAATGTGTGCTCATAGAGTTAAGTGTTACATCGTTTGGTTGAGTGAGCCATCAGAGAATCGACAAGAGTCGAAAAAGGAGCTGATGGGAGCATAGAGGCATGGTGGCTGCAGGATGGATTCTGATGGATTCATGGATATGCAAAGATAGTATATGAGAGCATGGTGTTGCATGGACATCCGGTTTCCATAGCTATCACATGAGCATATGAATCTACTGAAAGAGTCTTAATGACTCTACAATAGGCTAGAAATCGCTCGTCTCCTACTTGCACTAATTGACCATGGATATTGTTGACGTCACACAACTTAGAGTTGCCTCCTTCACATGGATTTACTGCAAGGATTATGAATGAATGTACTGACAATGGATAGTATAGCCAACGTGGGGTCACACAGCTTAGACCTTCCTCCTTCACTATAAGGATTATAAATGCACTAAATGATAATGGATACCATAGCCAATTCCCTTAGGGTACTTAAAGATCCCCTAATTCAGGCCCTTACGTCAGGATTATCACTCACCATTTCCCTTACCACCTTATCCCTCACTTACATCCCCTTTTCATCTCCTTATCCTCTCCATACTTAAACTTTTTAAGCAATTAGGCTCACGGGAGTGGACTCACTCATTTCCCCTCCTCTCTTCCCTCACTCCCCAACCCGACTCCACTTTCCCTTATTACCCACCGCACTCCACATCTATATATGCACATATATGAAATTCAACCACTCTCTTATATGTGCCACTTCCGTATATGCGCATATACAAAAGTCGTTCGAATTTCATATATGTTCATATATGAAAGTCGACCACTTCCGTATATGCTCATATATGGAATTTGGCACATATACAAAAGTCGGATTATATATATTCACATATGCAAAAGTGGTGGGCTTCCATATATGCACATATAAAAAAGACGACCCCTTCTATATATGCGCATATACAAAAGTGGTTGACTTTCATATATGCGCATATACAGAAGTCGGTTGGCTTCTATATATGCGCATATATGGAAGTTTTCTCTCAACAATTTCATAATTCTTGAAGGATTCAAGAAAGATTACATCTCTAGAAAGGATGAATTTCTTATTTTTCTCATCGTAAAGATGATATCCCTTGGTGGTATTTGAATACCCCAAGATGATGCACTTCTGACTCCTTGCATCAAGATTTCTTTTCTTCTCTTTAGGAATCAGGGCATAGTAGGTGGAACCAAAGACCCTAAGATGCCTCACCGAAGGAATGTGGCCATACCACATTTCATAAGGATTCTTGAGTTTAAGAGCATGAGATGGACACCTATTTTTCAGATAAACTGCACATAGAATTGCATTAGCCCAAAACATCACTTTAACATTCTTGAAAAACATCATGGAACAAACCATATTTAGGAGTGTCCTGTTCATTCATTCAATGACATCGTTATGTTGGGGATTGTATGGGATTGTGGTTTGATTTTTGATCCCATGTTGGTGAAGGAAGATTCCAAATTCATTAGATGTATACACTCTTCCATTATCAGTGGGATGAGATCCAATACGACATTAACCTTCATTTTGAATCCATGCATGAAAATTTTTAAAAGTTTTAAAAACTTGTGATTTATCTTTCAGCAAGTACACCCAACACATCCTAGTGTAATCATAAATAAAAGTCATGATATATCTATTTCCATTTGCAGAAGGAATAGGCATAGGGCGTCGAAAATCATAATGAATCAATTCAAGTTTTCTACATGCTCTGGTAGTACCCTCTGCTATGTCCATAATATTCATCATGCCTCTTATCGCCACTAGAATGAAAAAAATATGTATTATGATCGATGTTAAGATCAAGGTCAAAAAAGAGTTATTATAAGTTCAATTGATTACATCAAAGCTCAAAACCCTCCAAGACATGAACATAATCACATTCATGTGAAATTAAAATATGAAGACAAAAACAATAAAGAGAAACGACAAACCCCTGCATCATCACTGTCGAGGTATTCATGAAAATATCAATGAACTCTGCTTATATTTATGTATAACTACAAGTGACTTGAGTTGTAAGAAAAGAAAAAATTTATGATTTTGATGTATACTTACAAAACCCTTGGAATGTTGGTCGTAATTCATGGAGCCAGTACCTACAATAAATCTAGTGCAGAGGTAGCAGAAGTGGCCCTTCCAAGGAGACATATACTGCAGGAGGCGGTGAGCATGGCATGATGAATCACTTTGGCCAAAGTTGTTCCATATTTTGAGGGCGTGGAGTATAGATGTGGCCATGGACACAAATAGGATAAGCCTAGCCATCCTTCCTTGTGCACTTCCATGATAATAATCTCTGGATTGTTTATTCGCCATTATTCAAATTCACAACTTTCTGGCATTCTGTGTTGTATATTTATTAATAATTGATATATATACATTTTGTGTTGTATGTTTATAAACAATTAATATATACAAACAAAAATATATGAAACACTTTATCTAAGTGCAAAACATTGTATTATAAAATAATTTTTTAAGGCTCGGAAACATGAACACCTGGAACGATGTTCATGTTGTTTGGCCCATAGGAAATTCCCTCCATGTGAGAGAATTTTTGAGAATTGATCTCTCAAAGGTGCTAGACTGCAGCTACAGGGCTCTGTGACTTCCTGTCCGACCTATTGTTGAAGCCCCATAAAGGAAATGGGGCCACCAAAGGACTATTGAGAAGAGAAGGAGCACATTTGCTAGGGTGGGATAGGCATGTGGGGAATGAGGGACTGTAGGCTGTTAGTTCGAATTGGCACATGGGACATATTTTTTCATGTTGTTTGAGATACATCATCCTGGTTAAGAATTCCTTTATCTAGGTGGAGTTTAGTCCTAGCTTGGGGGTGACCCCCTACTGAGAGTTCTGAGCAGTGTGGTCTAAGGTTGGGAGGAATGTGGAGGGTCTTCATGGAGTTGGTGGTATTTTTATCAAAGATAAGTGTCAATTGTGTGTTAAATTATGTGTTGCATCATTATTTATGCATTTGTTTTTATGATTTTTCCTGTATATGATGCATTTGTATTTGTATTACTATTCTATATAAATATGTGTATTTTTAGAGTATTTGTATGTTTAAATATTGTATACAGTTCAAAAAAATTTGTGTGTGGCATAGCCCAACAGTCGGATGTTGAGGATGCTACAATATTATAATTCCAATGCAGGTTCTTTGCACATATCCTCTTTGCATAACTCTCGAGTACAAAAATATATTTACATTTAGCTGACATTTGCACAGAATGGTATATCATGATAATGATTCACAACATTTATATTCATCTCTTCTACATAATAATCACTTAATCAATATCAATACAATACACAACAATACATAAAATAACTATAACAAAAATACACTAGCTCTACAATGTACAACATAGAAATACATCACCAACATCCATTTACACATTACATAAGGATTTAAAGTGGAAACCTAATTACAGTAAAAACTACCATTCAATGCTTGACTCATTTTTCTCTCTTTGTTATCGATTTCTATAGAAAATAGTTACAATGGTTTGATGGCCCCATGCCAGCTTACAAAGCTCATTGAATTATCCATCTAAAGGCGATAACAACTTTTATCTTTACTTTTGTCTTGTTCATTCTCCTATGAGATCTTTTTCTCCTCTTTGAACCACTTTTATTCATCATGGATGTTGTATTTGTTCACCTTTTTCAAGTTGTAACACAATTAACAACTTAATGAGAGATTTGACCTAAAAATGAGAACGATATCTCTAAAAGCTATATTTTTGGATAAAAAAATCAAAATCAACCTCTAAATTGAAAAGTGGTGCTATCAGTGCCACCATTTTTTCGGGGTCAAAATTACCACATTTTGCAACCATGGCCTTAAAAATTTCATAATGTTCCCAACAAAATCCTTAAATCAACCCCCAAATAAAAAAGTGACACCAACATGAAGACCTTCATTTTGGTGGGGGTTTCAAAATTACAACTTTTAGATAGGATGGTCTTGACAACCTTTACCGTTATAACACAAAACTTAAAAACAACATCAGAATCAAAAAGTGAGAATCCTAGTAGCAGCTCCCTTTTTTGAGTTCAAAGTCTAACTTATTTGAAACCCATAACATTGACAATTGGTACTCTTATAACCAAATCTTAAAATCAACCCTCAAAAAATTGAAAAAAGGTGCCATCAGTAACACCTCAATTTTTTGAAAGCTTAAAACTACAAACATTATTTAAACAATAGCCTAAAAACCTCATTGCAAACAAAATCATTAAAAAAAAACATATTTAAAAAATATATATATTAAAAAAAATTATAAAATACATTTACAAATAAAAACTCACCCCTTATCATCATTTTAATTTTTTTTTTTAAAACTAAAAAAATATTAAAAACAAATTTAAAAAAAAAATAAAAAAAATTTAATAAAAATTTGGATTTGAATTTTTTTTAATCCATTTTATGTTAAAAATCCATAGGTTGATTCTATTGAACATTCCTACATATCAAATTTATATTCAAGGTCCATAGGTTGATTCTATTAAACACTCTTACATATCAATTATTATTTATAATTAAAAATACTTTGATATGATGTTTTAAATTTAATTTTATCACTTATTTAAATATGATTTATTATATGAATATCATAATTTATTTTTGCCAATTAAATTAGTAATAATTGACTTGAAATAATAATTATTTAACTATATTCAAATAAATGTTATTGTATTCAAAGAAATGTTATTATGGTAATTCCGTCCCATTGCATTATAGATAATATGAATCTTATCATCCTAGTCAATAACATGATAACTTTAACTAAATTTCCCTCAATGGCACATCATCAAAAAGTGGTGAGATATAAATATTCTTCTATTTTTTTTAATTTATTCTAATTTCTAAGTTCTTGATGGCATTATATTGGGTAAATTTTCAGTTATAACAATAAATAAACATTAATAAAAACTGGCAGATTTTAAAATCATTGTTAAATAAGGAAACATCTACCCCACTACCCACTAGCAACAAGCAAAGACTACCTTACTAGTGATTCCGACAACATAGTTTCTCAACAACAAATGGGAGCACTCAATCACCATATTTCTCACTCGCTTGTCAACACAAACAGATTTATATAGGGCGCAAGCAACAAAGCGTTCATGCAGGAGACTCGGACAACAAAAACCATACTTTCAACAAATATAGATTTGAATTCTAGCATGCCAACATTGAGAAATCTCATGGTCAAACACCATTACATTCGATGCAGAAAAGTAGTAGAGTAGGGGATCCTATTTTCAATAACACACCCAATGTATCCCTACAAAAATTATATCCCGTTGTCAAATGGAATCTTAGAGAGATTTATTTGATAATTTCTTTCTCCTGAAGGAGCCAAAATAATGGTAGCATTGAGCTCTTGTTCCAGAAATTTTTATGGTCCATTGAGGCCAAAGGCGGGATAGAGGCTTTTATGAAATCCAATCTTGCTTTGAAATAATTTTTGTTATGCCAAAAGGCGTATATCTATTGGAGATGGGCACAATTAATCACCTTTTAATCTAAAATTCTAATCTGATGGCTAACAATTGAAGATGCTGGCATATTCTTAGTCATCCTCTCAAACCAATGAATGTGATTTACTCTTCATAACTTCCTTGTATTTTTTAATGCATCAGTTAACCTGTTTACTTTTTAACATTTAGCTAATCATATTAAGAAATTACTGTACCACCATATGATTGCCACGTTTAACTGATTAACCTTTGGAGCTACCACATTTGAAATTAACTTTTAGATTTCCTCAGCTATATGTCCGTTTCAACTGTCTGTGTGTTTCAGCTATCCGGGTGGAAGCTTTGGCATCGCCTTTCAGCGTTCACCAGCCACTTTGTGGCTGTGCTAGTTGAAATTAAAAATGTTGGGTGGTATTGGTGGATCCAATGTAGGATATGGAGCCCATCGAGCTAGTCTCTTTACACTCAGTGGAGACCATGGCCAATTCCGAAAAGATTTGGTTCACATTTTGGAGGAGTTGATGAGGGGTCAGAGATACGTCCACTGAAAATGAGCATAACATCACGATGTCCTCCTTTTAGTTAGGTACATGAATAAGCAAATCCTCATCAATCGATGGTGCGACGAGACTACCATCGGTGAACTGCTTCGTCATTGCTTCTCGCCCGTTTTGGCCTCGTTGAAGACGATGACCAAGAGAGAGATTGCGACAAGATTTATTCTCCATGAAACAATGATTCCCTAGCTGCCCAAAACACTTCTCCCTTTTCTGGCTTGTTGAAAACATTACCTCTCACGTCCACAAGAAGGGCATCGATTATATTAAACAATGACGCCTTAGCTGCCCACGCCCCTCAGAGCCCAAAACACTTCTCCCTTTTGTGGCTTGTTGAAAACATTACCTTTCGCGTCCACAAGCAGGGCATCGATTATATTATCGGCTAAGGCCAAAATATTTTTCTACAACAAATTCAATCCCTAATTGTTGAAATGGCCGCTGATGCCAATAGTGGGGCAGACTCCTACGTGGAATCTCTAGTTTGCAGGATTTTATGCAATGGCAGAGTATAATTGGCCAAGATGTGGGATGGCCTCTACCCATGCCGTTTTGGAAGGAATCAACCTCCTCAATGGGACTGTAAGCATCAACTTCATGGCCGACGATGATGCCTACCTGAAGCCACCATACCAATGGTTTGCATCTCTTTCACAACCATTCCAAATAGCCACTACTGAGGAGAAAGCTAAATATCATGGGCGTGCTCAGATTTAAGATTCAAATTCAAATGAGCGCACTCAGATTCAAATTCAAATTGACACTGCAGTCCCCTCACGCTTCGCAGGACTGTCTGTGGGCGCTTATAGAGATGACAATGTTTAATGCTATGCAGGTCCGTGGATGGCGAGATTCAAGAAAATAGAGACAACATTTGGATTCGAAACGGACTAAAAATGGTTGTCGGAATCTAAGGCAGCAGAGGAGGTCGAAAAAGGTGCTGGCATGGTATGCCTCGTAGCACAAAAACTCTGCAGAAGACTGGATATTGATGGCCTTAAATATGGTTGCCGGAATCTAAGGTGGTAGAGGAGGTCGAAAAAGGTGCTGGCATGGTATAGCACTCTCACCATACACTTCATATCCATTTTCATCCATCATTCAATGTACACAAGTCTAGTAACACAAAAACTCTACAGCAGACTAGATATTGCTGGCCTTAAATATTGTTGCCGGAATCTAAAGTGGTAGAGGAGGTCGAAAAAGGTGCTGGCATGGTATAGCACTCTCACCATACACTTCATATCCATTGGCATCCATCATTCAATGTACACAAGTCTAGTAACACAAAAACTCTGCAGTAAATCGCATATTGCTCGCATATGTGGTAAAACGTTGTTACAATATATGAAGCAGGTTGGATATTGCTCACCTTAAATATGCGGTAGAACCCTGTTTCTATATATAGAACTTCTTGCCCGTGGACTACACCGATTTGTCCCATGGGATGGATGACAACTTAAGATAACATCACCAGATAATGTTGTTATTGATTAATCACCACCAAACTTTTATTGGTGTATCATGTATGTAAACGTAAAACCTTTTATTTCAAAGGGTGTTCTTACACTAAAAATAGATACCGACCATTTGTCGGGATGCCCGTATTTGGATGTTGTATCAGAAGTCTAYGAAGTTTTCCAYGGTTCCTTGTCCCGATGTTATTGCACTATAGATGCCCATACTTTGTCGACATACTTTAGMATTGGGCCCACCCTCTTTTCAAAATWAGAATTTTATTAGGATCCATTCATTTAAAAATTGTATGTTAAAACTAAATCGCACAATATTCATTATTAATCAGATAAACAATAATTATTTATGATCTTCATATATATGTACGTTTACATGCCTTTATGCTAAAGTTTCATCATTCTAACACTTTTTCACATGAAATACATATCGTTCATGCCTAAATAAAACTAGGGTTTTATACTTTGTCACAAAGTTATAGCAAAAAAAAGTGTGGGGTAAGGATGTAAATTTATCTCAGAGAAATTTTGTCCCAAAGTTATATTAAAAAAAAAAGTGTGGAGTAAGGATGTAAAGTTATCTCACAATGTAGAAATTTTGGTGAATCTTACTAATCATTAATATGCAAACAATAAAATGTTAGACAGTATTTTTGTAAAACTGTTCAAATTTCTAAGGATTTTATATATTTTCTATAAAATTTGGGCTGGTTTTAAGATAAATAATTTTATTCCATAGAATTTGGGTGAATGACTTTCAGAAAAAATTAGCATTTGTGAATATGTTTTTCCTAAAAAACATGGAAAATTAGCGCATGGGCAATATATAGCCCATAAAATTTTCCTTGATCCAAGTAGTAGATCCTAGGCTATTCTTGTCCAATTGGACCTTAACCCAATCCATCAAGCGGTGTCTGAACTACAGTCTAATATGCGTAATGGTTCGACCAAAATGGTTCCCATGAACATGACTTGCAATTTCTTCAAGTGAAGTTTGTGAGATTTGTTAGAAACATAATGTTATAATATAGATACATGAAAATATTCATGTGTTTTATCTAAGTGGGATGGAAATACAAGACAATAGGAAACTAGTTTAGTTATTTCCAGAATTGTAAACAACCCTATAAATCAGAGTGACAAATTTGTCCTCTTTCCAAACCGAATGGTTTTATTATTAGGTATGTTATGAATAAAAACATAATCTCCTACTTTATAACTTTTGTCAATCCTATGTGCATCAACATATCTTTTGTCAATCCTATGTGCTAGACCCATGAATCTTCACACCTCATGAACATTTTTTGGCACTGGCCAATCCATTATGGCCTTCACCTTTTCTAGGTCCATTATGAAAGAAAAAACATTTCATCGACTTGGCATACAATTTTTTTTCTTTTAAGCATGAAAACACTAACCACAAGTGCTCCTCATGTTCCCTTTCATTCTTATAGATGAGAATATCATCTAGAAAGACCTATACAATAAGTGCTTTTAGAATACACCATTCATGATTTTCATGAATACAATTGGTGCATTGGTCAAAACAAATGGCACCACTATGAACTCATAATGCCCAAACTGAATATGGAAGGAGGTCTTAGAAATTTCGCCTTCCTTAATCCTTAAACGAATATAACTTGATCATAGATCATGTTTTTAGAAAATAGATTCTCATTTCATATGATCAAAGAGATCATCTATCTGAGGTATTGATGTAACACCCTGTTTCCCCCAGTCTTTAAATATAAATTTATTGGCCAGGAACTATGGCAAACTTAAAAGTGTGAATGGTTGATTTGATGGACCTTGTGTAGAAGGTCGATGAATGTAAATTCTAATTAATTTAATAGAAAATGGTTACATGTTGCATGACTGTTGAAAGAGGGGATGTGCTGAGAAAGAGACCAAAAAATGTTGTGAAAGGTGGTGGAGGGGACCAGGAATGGTTGCGTTAACCTCCACCGAACTAGTACCATGCTGGAATTAATTTTCTCAAATCAAAATAACCCTCTGACCAAGAATGAACTCCTGTCAGGCTGGTAGGTAGGAAGGTCCCCTCAAGAGTTAATGAGGGATGGGGCAGACTACCCATCGGGAAGGCTTCCAAACCTGACCATAAACTCGGGGATTCGAGCCACACACAATCTTGTTGAGGGAGGAAAGAAAGGAAGCGTAGTGGACAGAGGGAGACCTACGAAAAAGAATGCATAGACGAGAGAGAAAACTCTCGAGTCCAAGGAAGGATTGAAATTGAAAAGTGAGTTTTTATCACAGGGAATGGAGACGGAGTCAAGAGAAGGAGAGAAACCTTTTTCCTCATTTATTCCTGTATAGGGAGAAGGAGAGTAACCTTCGTCCCTAACTTCCGTTGAGCTGGAAGAGAGAGATTGAATCTCAAAGTATCGTGTTCTAATCTCGGGGGTGGCTAGTGATAAATCCATCGGCAATGATTGGGCCTATGGTTGGTTGGAAACAAGCACCCCTCTCAGCAGTCGTATCATGCCTCATGGTTTTGATAAGTGTATTTATGCCTTGTGCTTTGAATTGGAAATAATGAATTGCATGCTTGTATTTATATGCCCAAAATGGTTTCTATACTAAATGATTAAGTTAGAAGTATGCGTTCATTCCTTGAGAACTTTCATATATGCTTGATTTTCCTTATGCGCTAGATTAATTCCTCAGAAGCACTTTCCCAGAGAATTTTTTCACCATCCTAGAGTCGCGTGAGTACTTCCTGATTGCGGAGGTTGAACCCCGCAATCACTGTGAGGACAAAGTCTAATAAGCTCAGGAGAGGTAGTGCATGTATGCACCAAGTCTCTGCAAGGTGGGAAGAGACTGAGACCATATTAAGTCCTAAATTTGAGGAATGAACATAAGGACTGTGCGGAAGAACACTTTCAAGTGTTACATTAAAGAGGAAGAGTGAAAAACCCTTAAGCCTTTCAGAGCCAATGAAGCTCAAAAAGAATAGTGAGGTTCAAGTATCGAAAGGGAATACCATTTCGTTTAGAAGATGAACGAATGAGACCCATTCGGGAGGACCAAAAGTCTGTAACGATTGTTAGATTAGAAGAAGGGGCGCAAGTGTTAATTCCTAGAATCCTATAGTCTTCGCAAGATCACACATAAAGAGATTCGCATGTTGGAGCGACTAAGATCTTGAAACTCGAAATTGTGACATGATATGGACCATAGATCTAAGGATCTATCGGGACCCTCCTTGACCATCGGATTGGTGAGATTGGGGATCGACACATCGGGAGATTCGCACATTGGCGCGACTAAACCCACGAAACCCAAAGTTGTGATGTACTCTGGTCCATTGGATCAAGGAAGGTCATGGACCATCGATATGACGCAAGCAGATTAATGCTAGAGTATGTGGGAATTCGAATTTCCCTAAGAACCAAGATCATAAGAGATAACTGCCTTTCTAAAGCGCAGATGTGGTCCAAGAGGCAAACTTGTCTCAAGTTCATAAGCTCAGGAGGTAAATCGAAGGTATAGACCTGTGAAACATCTGCGATCTTCCCAATTAGGGAAGAAAGTGGAAGCTCAAGAGGAGGAGCTACAGTGATCGTTGGATCGATCACCGTTAAAGATTTGGACTGACAAATAATAGTCCAGACAACGTGGAGTAAGTGCAGAGGAGAACATATCTCGACCGTTTGGTTTGAGTGTAAAAGAATAACGACCGCCCAATCAAGGTAAAGTGCACTAACAATAATCCTTAAGGGTACACGAGAGGAACAGGGTTCCAAAGTCCCGAAATCATCAAAACCATCCATCCAGGAGGACACGTGGCGAGAGATCAACATTTCAATTACTTGCGACTCAGGGAAGTCAAAGGGTGGAGTTGTGAGAATTTGTGAAACACAAAATCACGATTTGATCCGAGCCGTTAGATCGTGGGCAGTTGTGAGTCATCGATTTGACACTCGCAAATATCGGTAAATCAAGAATTAGGAGAATAGAGGTGAGCCAACCTCCAAAGTCGCGAAACGCGAAACTGCGACTTGATCATAGCCATCGATTGGCATGGGGACACTTGTCAACAGATCAAGGGCTCCAGGTGAGGACCCAAAGTAATCCTCGATCGTCAAATTAGGAGGACACACGTAAGAGGATTGTGGCCTTAAGTTAAAAATTCGTTTGGGAGAAGGCTTGAGACTTGAGATCTCAGAAGTCTGAAATCCCGAAGGAGATCTCGACCGTCGAATGAGAAGAGGGTTGTAGGACCATTGATTTGGGTTAAATGGTCGAACACCCGATGTGGAAGAAAGACCATTGATCGAGAAGGACAGGTGTCTGCAGATCATTATCTCTGGAAGTTTGAAGTACGAAAGAAGTAGGGTTTGAGATTTCAAAACCCCGGAGTCCGGAATTGCAAAAAGATCAAAGACGTTGATCTAGGAGGGACATATCTGGTTCGTAGATTTGACAGGGACATATCTGGTCTGTATATTTGAGAGGGGCAGATCTGAACTGTCGATTCAAATAGTGTCATCAAGATCGCAAGATCGAAAAATCCCGTAGTATTGTAGGGACAGGAGTTGCGGGAATTTTAAAATATCGAGGGCGGGTCGCAATTCAAACTATGGTTTCGTTAGGAGTACATGAGGAAACTTGAGGAGGATTGCAGGCCCAAAATTAGGTTGACCCCAAATCGCTCGTGACCATGCCCACAATTGCATCATCATCGTCAAGGTCACGTTTGAGGAGAGGCCAAGAGAAAAGGGGCTAACGCCAACTCCGAGACTTTGCCGAAGTGCGAAGAAGAAGGTCACGGGTATCATAAGACCTCCAACAGAGACTGAAAGGGGCCTGTGTCTGATTTAGAGATGAGAATAACATGGCCTCAAAGTATCATTTGACTTAGACTCGGAGAATCTTGACCGAAGTTTCAGGCTGAGTCCTGGACTCTCCAAATTAGAACCCATAGAGAGAAAGAGGATTTGCTCATGTAAGGAAGACACAATATTTATTTTTTTTTTCTTTGCCCCATCATTGGTACGTTACAATTGAGTACCTATTCTTCTCTATGTATTGGTTCAAATATTTGTAATCTATGCAAAATCGCAAGGAATTCTCTTTCTTCTTAACAAATATTATTGGTGCATCACAAGGAAAAACATTGGACCTAATGAGACTAAGT
>ML801032.1:0-10695 GCA_009831015.1 Picea engelmannii
CTTTGAGCTTTAAGAATCTGGCCTTGGTCTTACTTAAACCCGGAGGGGCTTACAGATTCCTCAACACATAGATGATGTCCATATACCACAATGAATCAATGAACTTTTGAGACACATGCACAGTTGTTTCCTCCTGAGGATTCTCTGACAGATCAACAATGAAGTTGATTCCCAACACGTTGTAGTTTGATTGTACCATGAACTTCGCGAGGCCCTGACCCTTGATCAACTTTGTGGGCTTGATTTTGAGGTTGTATTCCAGCATGGTCATTATCCACTTACCCCTTCTTCCCTCAGGGTCAAGCTGCATCAGGATATCCTTGACTGAGTTACTAGGCACATACGCGATAACGTGAGAGTGTAATATGTAAGTTCTAAACTCCTTTAGGGCTTTCACTAAGGCGTATGCTTGTTTCTCCATAATGCCATACCTCAGTGGAGAATCCCTTAGTGTCCTGTTGAAATAGGTTATAGTCTTCTCAAAGTTCTAATTGTCTTTATGTAATAACACGCCAACAATGGTATGCTCCGAGGCGACCGAGAACAGGATGAAATCCTTCATGAAGTCCTGGCTGGTCAACACAGGAGCTTTGGTCAATGCTATCTTGATGTCTTCAAATGATTTTCTGGCTTCGGGCTTCCATTTGATCTCGTTCCCCTTTCTGAGCATACAGGTGATATGTTTTATAATTTCTGTCAAGTTCAGTATGAATCTTCTCAAGAAATTTACCTTTCCCAGGAAAGACTGCACCTCCTTTTTGCTACGCGGAGTGTTGATTTTCATGATTCCTTCAACCTTGTTGGGGTCTATCTTTATGCCCTCCTTCAAGATGACGTGTCCCAACAACTTCCCTTCTTCCATCCCGAAATGTGACTATTTTGGGTTCAACGATATGTCGAATCTCCTGCATTTCTGGAAGACCCTCTTCAGATGCCCAAGGTATTGTTCGTCAGAGTCAGAGTACATTGTGATGCCATCCAGATAGATCACGATAAACTTGTACTTTTTGTTAGCAAACACTATTTCCATCGCCCTCTGGAAGGTAGCTCCGACATTCATCAGGATGAAAGGAATCTTAGCATACATGAACGTCCCTCATGGTGTCATAAAAGTCGTATTTTCCCTGTCATTCGGGTGTACCGTGATCTGATTATAACCCGAAAAAACATCCAACATCGACATCTTCTAGGACCCTACTACCTTTTGCAGAATATAGTCCATTTTAGGGAGCAGGTAGTGGTCCTTGAGGGATACTTTGTTCAAGTTTTGAAAATCCATGCACAATCTTATTTCACCGCTCTTTTTTCTTACTTGCACCAGGTTAGCAACCCATTTCGAAAACCTTAAAGAAATGATAATTTTAGCTTCAAAAAGTTTCTTTAACTCCTTTTCGATTAGTGGCAACAACAGGGGATTTATCTGTCTCATATTTTGTTTGAAAGGCCTCTGGTCTTCTTTGAGAGGGATGATGTGCTGAATCACTTTGGTGTCGTAAACCTTTAAGTCATCATAACTCTAAGCGAAAACGTCAGGGAAATCCTTCATGAGTTTGATGTAGTTTTGTTTGACCTCTGGACTGAGCGTTTTTGACAATTTGATTTTTTTCGGATTCTCCTGGGTCCCGATGTTGCAATCCTCGACATCCTCATTGTTTGTAGTGATCTTGGGATTCCTAGTCATGTCGTTTTGATCAAACATTTTTTCCAATGGAACTAATCCTTTCGGGATGATATTATTCTTAAGTTGTACTATGTCCCTTCTAGCTATCCGGTTCTAGAAAGGGTCATCGTCACTGCGTGCATCCGTGCTTTCATCTTTGTCGCAACAACACTCATCATCAATGTTCATATTAGCGAACTTGTCGCTCATTTGGAGGAATCTCTCCACATGTTTGTCATCCTCAAACACCTACCAATATTTGATATTATAGGGCACCGTCGGCCTGTGTTTGACTTCAATATCACATTTTCTGTTGGGAAAAATGGGAATTTTAAAAACTGAGGCTGAGGTGGCCAATGTATCGGCAATTTGATTATGCCACCTCGGGATTGCCGATAAATTATACTCCGAGAATTCTTTGAGGAGATCCAGCACTAAGTTTCTATATGCTCTCAGCCTGGGGTGCTTGGATTGATATATGCCTTTCACTTGGTTTATAACTAGCTCGAAGTCTCCATGCACTGCTATCCTCTTTGCGCCCAATTCTTTCAAAACTTTCAGGCCCAAAATCAGTGCCTCATACTCAGCTATGTTATTTGTACAGTTGAAAGCGAGTCTGTATGAGCAGAGTTTTGTGCCCACCTTGGGAGGACTTATCCATACACCGGCCCCTACCCCTTCCTTGCTAACAAAACCGTCGAAACTCATGTTCCACATCTTGTTCTCCATGCGGTTCCTTGTGTCTGCGCACTTTGTTGCTTGTCACGTGGCTTTGTCGTCAACAACCATGATAGTCGTCGGTTCTTCTTCTTCAAAACTCAGGTCATTTTAAAAAATGGAGGAGTCGATCTCAGTGTCGACAGAATAGATGGGGTGGTTATTCGGTTGCATCTTACTGCTCACCATGTATTTCAGCAGTACTTCTCTATATAACTGTCTATCTTGGCTAAAAACAAGGATGGTGGCGTACGACATGTCCATTTGTAGAGTTCCCTCCAATTTTGCAGCCCATGACCTGGATAATAGAATGCCAAACTTAGGGGCTATATCGGCCATGACCATGTCCATAACCAGATTATTAGAAGGGATTTGGGCCAGCGAGACAACCAAATCTTTGATCAGACCCATAAATTTCACTTTTCTTGAATCGAAAGAAAAGAGATCCTTATAGGGCCTGGTGATGTCCAAACGCAACTCGTCCATGATCACTTTGGGCATGAGATTGTGCGATGCGCCCGAATCTAGCATGGTGTTATGCAGGGTCATGTCATGGACCTTGAGACTTACATAGAACAAATGAACATCCTTAGTATCACCCGTCTCCTCTATGCACAAACCGAACAAAATGGCAGGGTGATCATCGTGGACGTTCAAAGTGTCGGGAGTCCCCCCCATCTTTTGCATTTTAATGATCTAATCCTGATATTCTCCTTTCTTGATGAGTTCATTGAAAGGGATGGAAATTTAAATCTTGGCCATTTTGTTCTCAAAGTTAAAAGGGGACTAGATTTTTTCTACCTCTTTGATGCATGTCTCCCGGCTTGTTTCTGACACTCTCTTTGTAGTGTCCTCCTTTGACTTTGCCTTTTTTGTTGCATCCTTGGTCGGGTTGTCTTGCTTCAGTCGACTTGTGGAAGGGACATCCACTGACGTTTTCCTTATGGTATTCATCTGATGAGGCTCTCTTATGGGATTTGTCAGTTGAGGCTCTGTGGATGCCTTTTTTCTCCCGAGGTTGTATTGCTTTTGGAATTGCATGATGGCGTTGTAATAACCTTTCCTGAATTCCTCTATTTCCTAAGACATCGTGTCGTCCGTCTCGAGCATAATGTCGTCATTTTCGCTCAAGTATTGATTATGCTCCCCCTTTGTCAATAACACGTGTGTGTCCTTGTCGTCGCAACAATGCATTTGATCCTCGAACATCTGATCAAAATCTTCGTCCGCGTAACTGTTTTGGAATGGGGGCCGTATTTGTTGGTTGCCCTAATCTCTCTGTTCCCTCTGCTTGATCTACGGGACTAAACCTCTTATGGGGTTCTAATTCCTAGGCTAGGGATCCTGTTGTTCTCGGGCGGTGGGTTTGTTTCCCAAGGACATTCTTTCCATCAGTTTCTCCATTGTCTTCATCACCAAGTCAAACCTGTCATCTGAGGGTCGAGAGGTCAATGGTTGTGCATCTCCTTGGGGTTTTCTCCCGCCTTTGTTGAACTTCTGCTTTATCTTTCCTGACGCCATCGGGTTTACCTCAACTTTGATTGCGTCGCTCATTGTAGCATCTAAATTTGTTGATCTTCTCTCCCTTAACAGAAGGGCGAAATCACCGTTAAAGGAGTCGACGTACCACAGCTACGCAGCCCCAGAAGGCGGCTGGACTTCTGTAGGAATCGAGTTGTAAACCCTCGTGAAACGGGATGAGAACTCTCGCACTGTCTCATCCGATGCTCTTTTCATATTGTTATATTGTGTCAACGGCTACAAAGGATTCTTTTTGTCTCCCCCTCTAGTAATGAAAGATGTTTCAAATGTGATGAAGTCTTGATTTCAAATGCGGCGAAGCCTTGAATGCTTGTTGTTGAGAGGGATTTGAACCAATTTCTCACCTCCCTCGAAAGACTATGCATGAACAACCTCATTTTCACCTCTGCATAGTCTACCTCTTCTAGGTCGACGAAATCGTTGAACCAATCAAGATGCTTTTGGGCTGAAACGTTTCCTTCAATGTCGTAGAGCTTGATCCTCTGGATGTAGTTCTATGGTAAATCATGCAGTTGGGCAGAAAAAAACGGGGGGTGAACCTGGCAACCATTTCTCTAGGGGGTTCAGGATTTGGGGGATGTTATGAGAGGGATTTGTAGCTTGCGGGATTAGAGATCGAAACCTTTCCTCGTCAAAAACTATATGGTCCAAGTTGGTCTCTGATTTAGACCTGAAGAAAGTTTGTTCGAACAAAGTGTCAAACTCGAGGTTGTCAATGCTTTAAGCCCCGTCCTTGGGAAAGGATAGATTTATGTCTAAGTAATAGAATGGGTCTCGCGCCTGCTCCCTTACCTTGCGCAAAAGTATCTCGGGATCATACACAGGCTCTACAGGGTTAGGGTCAGGATTGGCTCTGGTATAAATGGTCTTTGGAGACAAGTTTTCTGAATGGCGCTATTACGTGGCATTGGTCTTTTTCACTGGAGTCGTCAGGGTAAAGGTTTAAGCCAATACAGATGTTTGCCTCACTGTTACCCTCGGGGGTTAAAACTATAGCTTTACTCGTTCTCCCAGAGAAAATTTATTCAATTTTGTACCTGGAAACAACACCAAAAAGTTAGTGCTCTATAAACTTCGTTCGGCTAAGAAACAAATGAAAGAGGCAACCTACAAACCAACTTTGAGACCCGAAACTAGCCTTTCGGACCTACAGAGGGATCTCTCTGGAGACTTCGTCTCTGTACAAGATATGGCTTTAAGTTTGTCGGCTAGATTTAACACCTTCAAACAATAATTTATGGTTCTATTGGCGAAAGAGAGTCAGAACTTGGGCTATGGAGTCGATTTAAGAAAATGATAAAAAAAATGACTTAGTGACTGAACTTGAGAGGATAAAGGCTAAGTAAGAAACAATCTTCAGTTTAAAATTGTTGTGTGTGGTGAGGGGAAAAAACACATGAAGCAACTCAGAGCACCATTGAGGATGAATTCAAAGATAACTTAGAGGAAACACGGTTTGTCTAAATGGTGTGAATCTAGAGCGTTGCGCGGCGAATCCTAGATTCGAAATTACATTCTAATTTAGACAGAAATAGATATGAATAAAAATAATATAGGAAGTATGTACACAAAGAAAGGAAACAATACATCCAATTGCTACAATTAGAATCTTTTCGTCAAAGCTTCAGGACCTTTGCATTAAATTTCAATCGAGATCAAAGCTACATTCAATAGTCACTGTCTACATTATTCTTGCCAACCAACCTGGCTTACATTGAAAAGATAAAATATATAGGCGAGGGCGCGACGCTTGGGCTGTTGTGCTCTCCAGCTACTATCCCTATAAATTAGGCAATTGAGTATTAGATGACTCTTCGTATGAAGCTTTTCCATAAATTGAAATTGTTAGCACTAGGAATCACCCTCAGACTGTAATGAGGATAATCCCAGTACCCATCAGTTTATACAGTAAATGTAAATGAGTTTTAGGTGGTCAAATGGAGAAGACTCAATGATAATAACATTCTAACTCAGAAATCTGGACTAGCATGCATAAGCAATTGAGGTTTAGAATCAACTTCAGCCAGTAAGTTGGAGTAAGGGTGAATAGAGGGAAGACTTTGGTGAGAAGAGTGTAGAGGTCTGTTATGGACATCAGGTCTTCCAATAGCCTAAGGAGGAAAAACTTAAACGCAAGATCCTCTTGAATTCAAATCTCAAAGAAACTGAAAGAAATTATAACAGCATTATAATCAAACATTCATCATAATGCAATCACAACAAATCCATGTGAATCAGTTAATCATGAACTCTCTCAGTGTCAGAGGCAAATAAGATGGAGCAAGAAAGTTGACTTAGATTAACCAAGATGTCTAAAAAACAAATACATAACCAGAGAACCAGTGTTCTTCATCAAAATATTACAATAGCAGGGAGCCTAGCTCAACCATTTGACATTAACAAAATATCAAAACTACATACATATACTTAGAATTGTTGCAACCACCAGGAGCGTGATCGATCCCATGCATTCAAAGTTTCAAGTCAGCGCCCGCTCTGTCAGACTGTGTAGGCCTTCTTGTATTAGACGCGAGCCCGGCTCAGTTATGTGTTTTCCAGGAAAAACCGTCCATCAGGAAGCTTCAGATTGACAGTATGCCTTCATGGTTGCTCTCTGCAACGCTTTCCATTTATGGGGTGAGACAAGGTCTCAACTGTTGCCCCTATATTCAACAACTTCCTTCATTGGGATCAAGACGAGGCCTGACACCCATGAATGTTTCCAAGCGGTGCCCACAACTTCTTCAAGTCAATCCTGATGCCTCGAGGCTCTGCAAATCTTCCTATGTGATCAATACAAGCATTGTGGGTGATAATCTCCCTTGTGGACCCATCCTTCATTGATATGACCTTTGGTTGTGACCAAGCGCTTACCTAAAAGGTGTGTATTAGGATTTCACGTCTCGAGAAGTTGAAAGAATAATTACTTCCCTTCTCTTGATTTTCTATATCGCGAACTGGGGTGACCGACTTTGCGTGTGGTTCACTCGGGACTCGGATTTCCCCAGCTTCCTTGTTCTTCCTTGGCCTGCCCCTTATCTAGGGTATTTGTTGTTCGAGGGACAGGGCTTCCAACATCTTTCCTTCCTGTTCAACTTTTCCTGCTTCAGCCTCCACATGGTGCGATGTTACCACTTCCCCAGGTAGTTGGAAATCCCCCTTTGGATCCTTGGGGATGCCTGCTGTGAGCAAAACTGAATCTGAGTTTCTTCCCAAACACCTTAACTCCTCAACTACCAACAATTTAATCAATGAGACATGAGATAGTTTCCTTTTCGGCTGATCCATTTCAGCTCAGGCATTGTCTCTCGTCTCTCGGAGGTTCTGGTTTAAGAAAAAGGGTAGATTTAATGGTCTCCTCCCCGTGAAATGCATCAACAATCTAATGTGATGCGATTGTATTCTGTCCAACCTCCCCTCATAGGTGAAATATTTCCTAATTACTCCAAGGAGTTTCCGAAAAGGTTCCTGCAAATATCTACTCGGAACGCACGTCTCGACTTTTCCCCTAAGCAGTCTCGCTTGATGAATTCTTCATAGCACCGCACATCCAAGGGCATGCCTTTAAACCACCTTTTGCCGCGCAGAGGGATCTCTGTTGCGGTCGACAGAGTTTCCTCTGTTACCTAGAAAGTGACACCCACAATCACCGCGCGAAACCCGTTGAAAGTGAGTGTGAACTGTTCATTTAGTCTCATATTGAATCCTTAGATTTTCCTGCAAAAGGCCATGCATCCAAACTGTTCAAAGGATGATCTGACCTCCAGATATTCATTGATCAAAGTCAAGTTTTGGGGCTTAGGCCAACCACTTCTGCCACTTCGCACGACCTTCCTTATGCTTTGGGAGGTTTCCATGGTGCAACACGTATTTGTTCTGCACGCGGTGGATTTGGCACGGGCCCAAGGCGGTAATCTTGATCAACTTGGGCTTGCGAGAAGAATTACAAACAATGCATAAGCTTGGCTGGTGAACAGAATGCATGCAGAACAACTAGAATTTATAACAGAGCGGGTGAGAGGTGGAAACGTGCCAGGGGACACTGAATTCATGGTGACTAGAGGTTTCGAAGCAAACTGAAGATTTTTCATAGCACATCCGTGCGACGAGTACACTTCGGGGCGTGTAAAGTACAACTGATAAGAGCTGAAGGGCATAGGTGATATGAGCGCCGTGATTTTTCATTCTCTTTGACTCCATAGTGAGTTGATGATGGTCATTTTCACTTGCCTACGCGACTTCTATTTAACAACTTGCCTCGACCTTCGACACATAAAAACTTCCTTTCTGATAGGACCTGACTCTTGGGAGAAAACTCGTACCATTTACACATGTTTTGACTCTGACATCCCTTCCTGACTCCAACGTCCAATTGGCCACTTGCTGATTTCGACCCCTTTGTTGTTATGTACTTGACCTCACATGCTTTGACACATGAACCATGACTCGACTAAGACCGACTATAACTAAAAGAAAAATGACGATGCTAACACAGTCCAATCCACTTCATCTCAACAACTAGGAGGTAACAAGAAACAAAAGGGTAAATCCAAGAAATCTTCTAACCAACATGATACTGCAGAGACCGTTGATACTCAACCGACTAGGAAGGCTAAGTTTCCTTGCATGATTTGTGAGGAATACCACTACACGAAATATTGTCCTCATTGTGAGGCATTCGATAAATTTATGAAGGGCACCTCCCAATTGGTTCAACAACAATATATGGTTGCATAAAATCCTGCCTCTCTGCAAGGGGACACGTAGGTCATTCCCACCATGTGCATGCTTCTTCAAGCGCTTCTGAGGTCTACATGTTTAAGAAGGTTAATGTAATGAATCAAGCAAATACTTATGACACTCCTCCATGTGATCAGGCTAATGGAAAGGCTATTGATCAACCCTCCACATCATTCACTCCTCCTCCATCTTCCAATCCTCTTCAGACTGAGAAGCCAATTTCTGACGCAGTGTTGCGCCCGCCCAAGAACGCAATTCGAAAAGCGACATTTAATCTCAATGCTCGCACTGCCCAAAACTACAATATTTTTGAAGATTTGGCACAAGCACCTTGTGCTATGTCATCCCTCGAAGTTCTACAACATTGTCCAAGTCAACGTAGAAACCTATTGTCAGCCATTGGAGCCATGGATCCAGAGGAGTCAAATTTGATTACATTTAATCTGGATTATTTTAAGGAGAGGTTCTCACACCACCTAACATTCCAAAATCAAATTTTGGTTAGTGCAAAGAACATCCATATGACTATTTTGGATGAAGGAGCCTCCACCTGTGTCATGTCTTTGCCTTGTTGGAAAGCCCTTAGTTCTTCTAAACTCACCCCATCTCCTACCACCCTGAAAGGGTTTGATGGACGTGGTTTCCATCCTGACGGACTCTTGCAATATTTTGTTGTGACATTGAAGGGTAAAATTGTTTCTATCGATATCGAAATGGTTGACGCATCTCTGGATTACAATTTGTTACTTTGATCCAGATTATTTTTAGCACGAAATGAGAGCGGAGATATAACACATAAATATACAGAGATATTGAAAGGGTGACAATAATATAACAAAGATCTCTCAGAAATATAACAAGAGGCACATATATACATTAATACACAATTTCTATTAATGAGCGAAATGTACAAAACTGTAGAAATATAGAGTGAAAGACTCGCTATAATGGTGGTAGCTTATCTATGAGAAGAGATGTGACAACTACTTGCATTCGCAAGAAGATGATTGTTACAATGAGGCTCCAAAGACCTTTTTAACATAAGTAAAATCCAAAACCCTAACCCCGGAAGATGAAAATCCAAAAGGTTTGTGGGCCCCGATGGGGGTAGTTAATACGTAAACTTCCTAGGGGAGAAACTTTTGCATACGATCTATGTTTGGGGCGCTTGATACACCATTGGGAAGGTCTAACTGAGAAGAACGATTTTTTATTGGCCCAAACAAGTGCTATTGGCAATCGTTTAGGCCCCAAATCCCCAAAAAATGTCGTTTAGGGCCTCAAAACGACCTCGAAAGTTTGGGACCCGAAAAATTGCCAAGGTGGAAAACTGTTTTTCGAGCCAGTGGAATAGGTGTGTGGCCACTAATATCCACCTGGATCAATCCTCCCTCCTTAGGAAGAAATGGTCTCCATTGTGTTGAGTTCCCGGGGAGGGGGAACCATTACCCTTCTTTTCCTTTGGCTTGGACTGGTTTTCTGAAGGTTGGTTATTAGGGCCATATTTACCATACTTTGGTTGCTGTGGGTTTATAGACCCGAACTCTCGCTTGTTCTGGTGCTTAAATTTCTGCTCGATTTTAACAACATATCAATAAGCAACACCAAGTGACGAGATGTCCATAAAATCCATTTCAATTTGGATGTATCCGTGCCCTAGACAAATGGTTAAATCTACTAGAAGGTTATTTTTCTATTCACAATTTTTCCAACAGGGAAAAGATCACCTTCGCACTCCTTAAGGCTCTACCCCATGTCAAACATTGGTGGGAAACTTACTGTGAGCAAAGTTCCACAGAGGAGTCTGGAATATATGGGGCCGAGAGCACTTGGGATTTTTTGTGTGGATGTGGTCAAGGAACAATATTACCATGTTTGTAACTATGAAGACCAGTACATGAGATGGAACACGCTGCATCAAGAGAGGGGCCAAGCAGTGTCAGAGTTCACCAATACCTTTCATACCTTGCACACCAAGCTGGGTATCAAAGACTCTAAGAGACATTTGGTTCTAAAATACCATGGGGCTCTATATT
>ML801032.1:12101-24283 GCA_009831015.1 Picea engelmannii
ACATGAAGATCTCGTCCCTGGTGAAGCCACCAGATGTTGTATGGCAGCGGGTGTGGTGTTGTCGACAATCTCAACTATTTGACGACCTCTGCTGAGATGAGGTTCTTCTGGCTTCCGCTATCAATGATAAAATGCAGCGCGGTCCCCTTCACCCACATCTGTGAATGAAAAAGGCGCTCCCCCTCTTCAGGATCTGTTGGTTCTTCTGGTTGAATTGTTGCGGTCGTGACAATAACAATGGGATCTGCATCAATGATCTGTCTTCTATCAATATTTTTTGAATCAGATTCTGAATCAGGGTTCGGATTCTTGTCTTTGATCTCAGACATCAATGACTGTTTTGAGCGACATTCATCAGTGTTGTGCCCGAGGATTTTGTGGAAATCACACAATTTTCCAGTGTCATTCTTCTTCTTTCCATTACCTTTCTTTTCTTATGGCTTGGACTGGTTTTCTGAAGGTTGGTTGTTAGGGCCATCTTTACCATACTTTAGTTGCTGCGGGTTTGCAGACCCAAACTCCCGCTTGTTTTGGTGCTTAAATTTCTACTCGATTTTAACAACATATCGATAAGCAACACTGAGTGATGAGATGTCCATAAAATCCATTTTAGTTTGGATGTATCTCTGTAGAGCCCCACAGTATTTCAGAACCAAATGTCGCTTAGAGTCTTTGATACTGAGCTTGGTGTGCAAGGTATGAAAGGTATTGGTGAACTCCAACATGACTTGGCCCCTCTCTTGACGCAACGTGGTCCATCTCATGTACTGGTCTTCATAGTTGCCAACAGGGTAATATTGTTCCTTGACCGCATCCAAAAAAAAATCCCAAGTGGGCTCGACACCATATATTTTAGACTCCTCCATGGAACTTTGCTCCCAATAAGTTTCCCACAAATGTTTGACATGGGAGAGAGCCTTACAGAGTGCGAAGATGATCTTTTCCCTGTTAGAAAAATTGTGAACAAAGAAATAACCTTATAGCAGATTTAACCATCTGTCTAGGGAATCTACATCTATTTGTCCTTCAAATACGGGAATATTAAAATTAACTTGTACCTTGAAAGGCAAGGTGCCTTCAAAGTGTCTGCTTGATGAAGACGTGCCTATTGTTATCGACATGCATTGAAGGATGTGGGAAAAATTCTCCATCATTTCATCGCTCTGTCACGTGAGAGCTTGCGCAAGCAACAGATTAATAGAATCGTCTACTCTGTCGTTTTTCTTTTCTTTCTCCATGGAGGGTTTCTTGGGCATGCGAGAGCAATTGTCTTCAAGAGAGACAAGCTCAAGACCCAACTTTCTATACTCAGACCTTGTCGGGGACATGCACTGAAAAATGATCAAGAGCAACCTGCTCTGATACCACTGATCCATATTATTTTCGGCACAAAATGAGAGCAGAGATATAACACAAAAATATACAAAGATATTGAAAGAGTGACAATAATATAACAGAGATATCTCAGAAATATAACAAGAGGCACATATATACAATAATACACAATTTCTATTAATGAGCGAAATGTGCAAAACTGTAGAAACACAGAGTGAAAGACTCGCTAGAATGGTGGCAGCTTATCTCTGAGAAGAGATGTGATGACTACTCGCATTCACAAGAAGATGATTGTTACAATGAGGCTCCAAAGACCTTTTTAACATAAGTAAAATCCAAAACCCTAATCTCAGAAGATGAAAAGCCAAAAGTTTTGCGGGTCCCGACGGGGGTAGTTGATACGTCAACTTGCCAGGGGTGTAATTTTTGCATATGATCTATGTTTGGAGCGCTCGATACACCGTTGGAAATTTATAACCGAGAAGAACGCTTTTCAATTGGTCCAAGTGAACACCAATCATAGTCCCTGGGCCCCAAATCTCCATAAAACATTGTTTGGGGCCTCAAAATGACCTCGAAAGTTTGGGACCCGAAAAACTGTCGAAAAACTACCAAGGTGGAAAACTATTTTTTGAGCTAGTGGAATAGGTGGGTGGCCTCTGATATCCACCTGGATCATACTTGGTCGTAGTTGGTTCTATGCGATTACTACCGTTGCATCTTCAGTGTTTCATATTTTACGATTTCCCCATCAAGGAAAAATTATCATTATTGACCAACTTGACTATACAACTCCAAATCTCCACAATGCTGCAATGAATAATGTCCATTTTCTAGGACAATCTAGTCTTGAGAGTGTAGGAGTAGGTCTTCTTAAGGATTCCTCACTCATGGGGGTTTTTCCTTTACCTGGTCCTACCGCCCCACAGGTTGGCACATTAAATATGATTTAGACTTAGGTGTGACAATCCCTAGAATCACTTGCTCCTTTGGTGGTACCTAGTCTCGATGAACATAGTTATTTTCCTATGCCAATCTCATTAAAAAATGAAACAGATGCTTACGAGCATAGTTCATTGTCTCTGTCAGGCTCATTGAAAAATGAAACAGACCCCTCTCCATTCGAATTGAGTCTCACTCTAGATCGAATACTTGAACCTTCTTTTCCTTTGCCTCATGAAAATGTTCCTATTAGTATCCAGATGCCTAAACAAGGAAAGAAGAAGAGTCACTGGAGGAAAATACGCCTGGGGGCAGGTCTCCGACCTCTAGACATCATGCTGGAGCGAAGCCACTAACTTCTATCATGCAAGCTGGAGGAAAAACATCTCTAAAGAGACACACTGCTGAGAGTGATCCTCGCTTGGGAGTCGTTCCCATCGTAACATAGTAGTTTTTTCTAGAACTAGCTTAGTCTTTGTTCTTTCTTATGCTCGTTAATACATGAGAATAAGTTACCGAGTATACTTTTATCTCTTTTTTTGGACTCGTAAAACCTATACGAAAAAGGAACTCTTCGAAGTTTCTTTTAAGCTATTTTCAGACTCCCTAAACATGAAAAAATTGTAGAGTGAGCTTGCTTCCTTTCACACTCATTAAAAGGTTTGAAAGGGCGTCTTTCGAGTGGTAGTTTATCTATTTTTTTGGCCTCATGAGACTACTTACGAAAGATAAATACTTTAGTAAAGCATGTCTAAAAGAGTTCTCCCCTTTATTGTTTTACACTTTTTTTCAGGCTTGGGAGACTAAATTTAAGAAAAAGTCACCTTTGGAGTCGTCTTTAAGTTTTTTTCAGACTCTCTAAACATGAAAAACCATTGAGTTTACCTTCTTTGGGCTCGTAAAACTATGCATCGAAGGACCTATGTGAGTCCAATCTCCAGGACCCATACAAGATCGAACCCCTCATTCCTCAGGTTCGTTAAATATATGTCGAGGGACTCATCCGAAGGATGAGCTATACCGAGCAATGTTATCCTCCTCAAGCTCGTTAAAAAAGAAAGATGTACTCATCAATCATGATGGGGGAAAAATTGAAGGAAGTGGGTCAAGTTTTTTGGAATCATTTATGGCAGCGATTGTCGCCCTTGAACATGGCACTTGTTTGCGTCTCATCTTACAATTGGGTAATCTGCTTGTCTCTGAGTCATACCAATTCCATGTGTTGCTATATTTTTTCATTTAGTGGAAGAGTGCTCTTATTTCCGTCACATTATATTCTTGGTACTCGTCGAGTCAATGTTGCTAAGTCAGTTGTCGTGCCTTATAATGTTCAAGGGAAGTTTCACTTCAAACCATTCATCTGCAGTATTACCAATTTCCATTTCGTGTGTGAGTCCATACTCATTTTATCCACCATTTCACATCACTTTCCTGTGTTTGTTTCGTGTCGATGATGGGGGATACATCAAGGCCCTCCTTCGACGAGTCTTTACTTGTCGACTCAACACATTATCCATGAATTAGACTTAGAAACCGATTAGTACCTTGGGACCTGCATGCCTCAATGGCAGAACTCCTCACTTTTGACAATAGGTTTACATCATTGACCTCTGATTGGATGATTCCATGAATGTTCGACCTCAACTCATTTATTCACATTTGCTGGGATGTACTAGGGTATCTTGGGAGTCATTGTCATCATCAATGATTTCCCTCGCACTTGTTAATGGTATACCTCAATGACCGATAATCAAGTGGTTTCTACCATGTTCGACATTAAATAATTTATTCACATGGCTAGATTCGTACCGTTTCGGGATTGGGACGAAGACCCTTAGTTGGATGCTCACTCTGTTATGTGCTTTGCCCAGGCTGCGATGGAGATCATTTGAGCATGTAAAAGATTTCAGTACAATCACCATGCTGGAAATATTACTGATATATATACTGTCACATAGGTCCACATTGTATTGATCCATGGCTATGTTTTGTCATCTTGTAGCTCCACTATGTATTTTCCGTGGCGATTAGTTCATGTCATGGAGGTATGGATCCACATTGTATCTCTAGTGGCCATATCCTTAGTCAATATTCTCATGGACCCTCAATGTATTGGTCGACGACCATTCTTTGAGTCATCTCGTATTCCGAGCATAGGTATGCCTGCCCCGGAAATGGAACATATATGTATACTGATTGATGATTGTTTGTAGCTTCTGCCAGGTTCTCCTACTCCAACACCCCTGCATTGAAGAATTTGTAAAGTGTTTCGGCCATCAATTTCTCTTATGACCTCACACTTTAGGGGGCATCTGTTACACGCCAAAATGTCACACTTGAGTGTCGCAAAGTGACATATGCACCTTGTTAAGTGTCGCATGCACTGTCGCAAGCGTCTTATGCACCTCACCAAGTGTCGCATTCATTTTTCTAAGTGTCACAACCCCTTGACACCATGAAATACATTTGTCACAATCCCTAAGTCATGTTGGAAGAAGAAACCCCATCATCCGACAACAGAAACATACCTTTTTTCTTGGAAAATTTCACCATTTTTTAGCATTTTAGAAGGGTGGTGCTCCCCTACCCATACTGAGGGGGCACCGATGCTCCTCTGGCCTTGCTTAGGGGGTGCTATGGCGCTCTATCTCTCACTTAGGGGGGCACCAATCTTGTTAGAGGAAAATGGGGGATTCTCCACCTCTTTCCAAGGGTTAACTCCAACTTGGATGAGGTTGTTGTGGTCAAATCCTACCCTATAGGCTCTATCCTAGGACCTAATCCCAACTTAAGGAGCCATATACTCAACCATATCCTTCATTAGCTCAAGGTGGTTATGCCTCTCAAGCCTATATATTGAAGGTATTTTCAAGGTGAAGGGGGGAATCCATTGAAGTATCATCATTTTGATCTTGGTTCATTCATGCAAGGGCTGGACGAGGAGAGCTTGGAGAAGAATGTTGCATCGTCAAGCATGCTTTGTAAGTCCCTTCTTTGGCTTTCCAATTAATGATAACTTGGCCTATTCCCTTCAAGTTCATGTGTTTTACATTTGCTTGTCTATTGTCGTTTCAGTCTTCATAGATAGACGTGCTTTGTCTAATCATATAGAGTAGGAGGAAGAGTTCTTTTGCTAGTCTTTGCAGGAATTTAGTTGTGTTGAGGAGCTTGGAGATCAAGCCCAAGGATTGGAGCAACGAGGATGAACATCGCAACAAGGTACGCCACATTCTTCTTCTCTCTTGTTTGATGGATTGAGTTAGATCTATAGGGACGTTAGCAACCATTTGTTTACTTCTATCTTTGGACCAAAGATAGGGGTCTTGGTCTAAAGGGGAGCTTAGCCTGTTCGCAGGGTAAGATTTCTCACAACAATGTGATACAGTGTTTCATGAAAAAAACAAAAACATGCAATACTGTATCGCATGAAAAAAATAAAAATCATTGCGGTGCATTGAGCTTGTCGTAAGATTTTTTTTAAGTGTGATACAAAGTCTTTGTCACAATGCGGGAAAGATGTTGATGATGCAATAGAGCCAAATCACACTGAACCAATGAGGTGGCCATGCAAAAGCTAATGTAAGCTTATACAAGTGATGATGTGGTAGAGTCCATGTGGCAGAGTCTACGGTTGTAGATGCGATTAACAGATGTTGAAGTGACATGTACAGAAACTGACGTGTCCATGGCATAAACAATTAAATGACAATGTCATGTGGCAACAAGCTCAAGGAAATTTTTGTCACTTGAGGTAAAGATTGCCTTTCAACACTCAAAATAAACTTGTTTTTTGGCGACTCGTTTAGACATTTCCTCTAGCACTTGATACAAAGATGTCATTTAGTGCTTGGTGAAAACTATTTCTTTCATCATGTTTTGAGAAATCACTCTTTCACCATGATTTATGAAGTTTCCCTTTTGGCACATTTTGTGAAGTTACCCTTCCGATGCTCTTTATAAACTTGCTCTACCAACACAAATTTTGAACATGCATTTCAGTGCTTGTAAAGAACTTCCTTTTCGATGGTTGATATAAACATGCATTTTGACACACCTATTATACTTGCCTCTTAGTTCATCTATTGAACTTATCTTCTAGTGTTTGGTATCATCCCATCCCTTCAGCTCTTTGTGAAAAGTACCCATCGACATTTGAAAAAGGTATATTGGTTGAGTTAGTAAATCGATAATACACATGGCCTTGCCACATCAACTTGGCATGTGTTTTGCCATATCACTTTATAGTGCCACATGACATGATGAGAATGTCACACCAAATACAATTGGTGTTTTTTCGAGGTATGGAAAAGCTACACATAACCCTTGTTGAAATATATTTCATTTACTCATTTAAAATAACAACTTAATAATATATTATTAAAATATTTATTTTTTAACACTAATTCACTTGTGACACCCTACCTTCCTACATGAACAAAATCTACAATATCCATATTTTGATACGTTAATAACTATTATATGTATCTATATTCGTCCTGTCTTCTGATCATAAATCGTGGTGAGGACGTTTTGCACTCTGGAGTCCACTGCAAGGAAAGAAAAGAATATGTGGCAGGTATAACACAGAGGACCACCTAGGGTTTCACACAGTGAGGAATCGAAACCAGCTCTAACTTGTATTCCTACGCACATGGCCACACAGGAAATCACCAATGGAGGATTGCTGTACCACGAGGTACAGGAATCCAAGCTCTGCGCAGTCCATTGTGTCAACACTGTGTTGCAGGGGCCGTTTTTTTCCGAGTTTGATCTTGCGACCATCGCGGGAGATTTGGACCACAAGGAAAAGCAGATGATGATGGAAGGAGGGATGGAATCGGTAGATTACCTGCAATATATGGCGGAGGGCTCGTCGAACGTCTCCATGGACGGAAATTTCAGTATACAGGTCATAAATTCTGATGGTTATGTTGATCCTTTAAAAGGATTCAATACTTCTCGTGGGTTTACTTTTTTAATTCGTGCTAGTTATGTTAAATTCAAACCAACAGTGATTGAACTTTATAAGTTTATTTTAACGCTGGCAAGACAAGTTAGGGTAGGGTTTGTTCCCGCTCCTGCTTAAATTCCAAATCGAGTGATAGAAGATGATATTGTCTGGTCTATTTCTCAATCTAGGGTGTTTAAGCAGAACTCTCGGTTTAAAATTGGATAGTAGTAATATTTCTTCTTGGGTATAATTTAACTCTGGTTAGCAATGTGGAGGTTTGATCCTGTGTCTGGTCATGTTAAGTTTGAATTTGAGTAACAGTGATGGCATTTCTTTGGGTTTGACACTGGTCCACAGAGATGGGTTTATATTCCTGTAGCTGCGCGTATAAACAATCAAGATTCAAAAAAAGGAAATTTTTAACCCTGCTAACCAAAGTTAGGGTTTGTAGTTGGAGCCGGTGATGTTAGAACTTAACTTCAAGGGCAGCACCATACTTGTTTGTAGTTTGACATTTAAAAACTTAGTATCTTTCATGGTAATTACAATCACGTAGTTTACTTTAGCGGTCTAGTATATGTGACTTGGCATATTTTTTAATTGGATTTTTTTCTGTAATTATCAACAAATACCTATTTGCTGCCTTAAAAATTGTAGGCCACCATATCATAAGTAACAGAAAAATTTATCACAAGAAGTAGTTTTTCATTGACTACAATAGAAGCCTTTAGATAGACAAGTCGGGGACCTAGAATAAGACTTTGCTCATTTAGAGGCTAAATAAGAGCATTTTTTAGGCTTGATTGGGACTTTCCAAAATTTATTTAGCATAAATAGTCACACTGAGAGATTGGAGTTTAGGTTTAGCCTCCCATGCCTAGGTTCTTCAAAAGCTATCTTAAGTAAGTTGACTATAGATATCCACGGGGAAGATTTCCTAGAAGACATGGAGTTATTCTAAACCCAACACATTAACCAGTTGATTATACATAAAATGCCCAGCTTAAAACTTAGGGTATTTGTAATAATTTCTTTTATTATATTTGTGATCACTTTATAGAGCTGTAACGATTAAACTTCCATTTAATGTCTTCTCGAACCAACAAAATTGTGCTTAAGAGTGCCATAGATGTGCTCAACAATTTCAATTCCTCTCCAAAATTGTTCTTAATGTCTCTAATTAGTTTGCCTTATTTGGATAGAACTAGAGTCCACCAAAGAGAATGCTTATTAAAGGAAATACTGGTTCTTAAACAACTCTTGTGCCATCTCAAGAAAGGCTTGCACATTCCCTATGCTTTTTAAATACTCTTAAAAACCAAAAATTCCCAAACTATATCTAGTGTTGGAGTTGGTAGAAGGGTATATTGATATAGGCCCATGTGACTATGCTTACCAGAAGAAGAGCATTTTAGATTGTTGGCCTTGATAAGCATCTTCCAAGCCTCATCTCCATCATGACCTTGACAACCCATTTTGCATAAATGGTAGCTCCTTGTAATTTAACGTTTTCAATTTCAAGTTGCCCTATTTCCTTGGGCATGCAATTGGTATCCCATCTTATTTGATAGAATCCATTCTCTTCTCCAATATTGGCCTCAAGGAAGGAGTTGAGTAATTGTGTCATCTTTTGGTAGGTTTGATTTAAAGGAATCCAACATGTAGTAGACATTTGTCATATGAAGCACCTTAGTATAACTGTGCAAATTTGTAGCTAACAACATAAACTTTGTTAATTAGTAAGCAATTTTTGCTTTTCTTTGGCAACTGCATATCACCATCTAGAGGTGGACAACATCATGAAGCTTGCCAAAGAATTTTAAATTATACTCTAGTTTAGTAATGAAAAGTTTCAAACCATTTGGGGCAATTTAGTAGTTCTATTGTTGTTAGAGTGCAACTTCACCTAGTTGAAGATGAGACATGCACACACAATCGTGAAGTAAAAGAATGCACATTAGGAAAAATGAAACATATTTGATTGAAAGAACTCCGCTTTTCCCAGAGCAATACATCCATGTGTGAAGGACCACCATACTCTTGGCATTCCTTATTCTTCATCACTTATATTTATTTTTGTGACACATAACACCACACACACATCTTAGCCTAAGTAGGTGACAATTACGTTCTAACCCCCCACACTTTAATGGTCACATAGACCAACATAAAAAACATCCCCACCTAAAGACCAAACAAAACAGGTCAAGTCTTCGACCAAGCTAATCTTGTGGATCCTAGAGAAGCCATCTACATCTTGCATGTGTACCCTTCATTTATGCCTTGTATACGCTATTGTTGGAGTATCAATGATCCAATGCAAAGTTTATTGTAATAAAATCATTATGTAAGGTACAAGTCAATTAAACGTTATTTATGAGAGGTAGTTAGCAATGCGACTAACACAACTGCCCAATGAATGACGTAAAATGGAGGCACTCCCATTGTATTGAATGACTCCATTGTAATAAATGAATATATCTTATATGTCTGTATCTATCATGTTTTTGTTTTTTATTGTGTGCTTAAATATCCAACATGGTATCAAAGGGATGCCAACCTTTGTGAGTTGTAAAGCTTGGAGGGAAAGATCCATTTGTCCATTTGTAAAAAGTTTGATATTATTGGGAGAATTCAAAGAGGGGGAGATTTAAAAGGAAGGTCTTGTAATTTGTTTTAAAAGTTCATAATACACACACACGAACACATCTCTTAGTTGTAGAAAGCAATGAAAAGAGAACATGAGAAATAGAAACAACAAACACTATCGGGAAATGAATGCGAGCATCGAGACAATGCACTTGAATCGACTGATATAATCTTTTGCCATGAGACATTTGTTTGTGAAGGAAGAAGAAAGTCAATGACGATTTTATATTTTAATGGTAGTTAAGAGGTGACTCATAACACACACTCCTATACTCTGGGTATTCTTCACAGCGAGGAGGAAACCCTACTTAGAGAGAGATCCATTGATCTGTAAATTGTTGTGGATATTCCACTAGAACAGTTCATCACAACAAGGGTTATAGGTTTCTGCAAAATCTTTCTTATGCAGTGTTTACTTAAGATTAAAAATTAATATTACAAGCTTAGCAGTCAAAATTATAGAAATTTAAATGACAAAATCTGCTTAAAAATTATCCTGTCATACACTTAGCAACCTAGAGATAACTGTCTTCTATGAACTTTGAAATGTCTAAACCCACATTCAGAAATTACCATAAGCAGAAATACACATTGCTAAGCAATTTTGCATTGGAATAAACACAATGAACATCAATCACACATTCATGTAATACATAGAAATTTACGCAATGCCAGGGAAAACCCCAATGTGGGGAAACCCTATGAGAGAGAGAGATTTATATAGCTTCAGGAAAGTACATATCAGCAGCAAAATTACAAATTCCAGCAAGAGAAATCCATTTACAGGCACAACACACTAAAATTGCCCCCAAATATTCTGCCTTGGAAAACGTGCCAAATCCGTACTGTTGTATGGCCTGCCCAGAAAACGACACCTTGGAAAATGTGCCCACAATCTGTTGTACGACTAGCTCTGTATGGCCCTGTTGTAGCAAGAAAAACCCTCCAAAACAACCTAAAAAATCGTGCCAAACTTGCCCTGATTTTTGTGCCCTATTTCCTTTGTTGTACGACTGTATAGATCCGTATAGGATGGCCTCCAACAACAACAATAACTATTAGCACTCACACAAAAATATTCCCTTGGGATTTGTGCTCAATCTCTCTTGGGAAATGCACCCTCCTTGCTGCCCTAACTTTTCTCTCTCAAGCTATCTCATAAATCTCTCTCAATCTCCTTCTCAATGTCTTGCACACTACCATAGGTATTCTCTTATAATTTGAAAGTGACCCTTCACCTTCTCCAACCTTAGATCCAATGGCCAAGATTTAATCTTGCTTTTACAAGATCAAGGGTCATGATTCATTCCCTCCAAAATAAATCACTTTAAAATATTAAAGTACATTTTCACTTTATAACATAAGTGCACTTTATGAAATAAAGTCACTTTAATATTAGAAGGTACACTTTATTAAAAAAGTCACTTTAATAAAATAACCACTTTATCACAACTTTATAAAAACCCATTACAAAGTCAAGTGTCTAGTAGTGTAGGTACAAGGTTACTTTTGCATACAAGGCACACATGCGGAGTACCTCCCGAGCTAAAAAGCTAACAAAAATAACGAAAAAAGTTGAGAATGAAAAAAAGAAGCTAAAACAAATACCATGCCATCCACACAATGAACACAAGGTGTATCCCAGGAAACCCAATATGAGAAAATCCAACTAAAAGGTGAGGACTATGCCTTGTTCTTTTCTTCTCAGGTACAAAATGAAAATACAAAGAAATATGAACTCACTATGGAGTTGTTGTAGACACTGTGGCTTGTATGGTTGCTGTAGGGTCTTCTACTTCCTTTGTTTTGGTCACAATATCCCACTCTCTTGCTTTGCTCAACTATGGAACAATAATGAGTACAACAAGAATGGAATCTCTTTCTTTCCTAGTTACTCAATATTTTAACATGTCCTAATGGCTGCCAAATTTTCACGACAATTCAATGCATTCAATTTCAGATCTAAAAATTACTTCTAAGTGACCTCAAACAATAAACTAGGGCTGTTATCACCGGATAATTTTACATTGAAATTATGATAGAAAATTACAATGGAAGCACAAAGATCAGAGAGAAATCATCCATACACATGGGACATAAAACTTTGTTTAGTAAAATTTTTAGATTGAGAATTTCTCGAGGACAAAACCAGTGCTCTCAGAAAAATTACAACTTCAGCAAATTCTGGGAAAACCCTTCCAATTTGCAAACCTGTTGTATGGCCTGCTGACATCACCTGTACGACTGTTGACATCACCTGTATGGACTATACGAACACTGACGTCACCTGTACAGACTATACAAA
>ML801032.1:40570-51960 GCA_009831015.1 Picea engelmannii
AGAACAGGGCCATTGTTGGGGTTGCGAGAGCCATGCTACATGATCAGGGGCTGCCACTATTTCTATGGGCTGAGGCATGCTACACTGTAGTCTATCTGTAGAACAGGAGTCCTCACAAGGCTGTGGGGCGCATGACTTTTTAGGAGGCTTTCTCTAGGAAGAAGCCTGAGGTGGGGCACCTTCGTATTTTTGGGTGCATCACATATTCATATGTCCCTTCTGAGAAGAGGACAAAGCTGGAGCCCACGACAGAGAGAGGGATCTTTGTTGGGTACAATGAGACTTCAAAGGCTTTCCGTATATACCTTCCTTCCTTGAGGAAGACTGTCTTGAGGAGGGATGTCAGATTTGAGGAGGACAGAGCCTTTAGGAAGTCTAGAGGGACAGAGAAGGGTGAGCAGTCTTCACCACAGATTCAGGTGAGTCCGCAACAGACTACAATGACACAGAGTTCGGGGCCACCAGCTTCGGTGACGACAGGTTCACAGGTGACAGGGCCACAGAGTTCAGGTTCATAGGCTATTGGTCCACAGGTTTCAGGATCAGGTACTTCAGAGTCTACTACAGGATCATTGTCTTCAGGAGATGGGGTTGAGCAGGGAGAGTCCCCTCCACAGGATACTACTTCAGAGAGGAGGAAGCCCAAGTGGCTTCATGACACTTTGAGGGAGGCATATGGTTCAGTGGGAAATCCTAGACAGGCAGTGAGGGAGAGTAAACCTCCCGAGAGGTTTTGCAGCTACATCGCGATGGTGAGTAGTATTCGAGAGTCCGAGCCTTCCACTTTTGAAGAGGCCACTAGTAGACAGGTATGGAGAGATGCCATGATGGAAGAGTACAATTCCATCATGAAGAACGATGTCTGGGAAGTTGTTCCTAGACCTGAGGGGAAGTTAGTGGTGACTTCCAGGTGGCTCTACAAGCTAAAGCATGCTGCGGATGGCAGCATTGAGAAGTACAAAGCTCGTTTTGTGGATTTGGGGTTTTCACAAGTTGAGGGAGTCGACTATGATGAGACCTTTGCACCGGTTGCTAGATACACTTCGATCAGGGCAGTGATCTCCATTGCAACAGAGATGGGTTGGAAGATTCACCAGATGGATGTGAAGACCGCATTTCTGAATGGTCTTATTGAGGAGGAGGTGTATATTGAGTACCCATTGGGCTTTGAGGTGCATGGGAGAGAGTCTCATGTGTGTAGATTGAAGAAGGCATTGTATGGGCTGAAACAAGCTCCTAGAGCTTGGTATTCGAGGATAGATGCCTATTTGCAACAGTTGGGTTTTGAGAAGAGTGAGGCAGATCCCAACCTATACTTCATTGTGGTTGGAGAGGATCCTCTCATTCTTCTGCTATATGTGGATGATCTTTTCATTACAGGGACAGAGAGACTCATCAGCAGCTGCAAGGAGAGCCTTGCTTCAGAATTTGAGATGATTGACATTGGACTGATGCATTACTTTTTGGGATTGGAGGTTTGGCAGGAGCCTGGTCACATCTTCTTGGGATAGGGGAAGTATGTATGTGACATTCTGAGCAGATTTCAGATGGGAGATATCAGGCCCATGACCACTCCCATGATTACCAACTGGAAGAAGCTTCATGCTTCTGAGTCACAGTTGGTGGATTCCACTTTGTATCGTTAGTTGATCGGGTCATTGATATATTTGGTCAATACCAGGCCAGATATTTGTTTTGCTGTCAACACTCTTAGTCAGTTCATGGTGGAGCCTAGGAGAGTGCACTGGGTGGCAGCAAAACATATGCTTAGGTATCTTTGTGGTACGATAGATTATGGTCTGGACTATCAGAGAGGAAATGGAGTTCGTCTGGTTGGATATACAGACTCAGATTGGGTAGGAAGCAAAACCCAGTGGCTTTGAGTTCGACAGAGGCTGAGTATATGGTAGCCAGTCAGGCCAATTGTGAGGCCCTTTGGCTTCGCAAGATGCTGGTGGGATTGTTCGGTGTGCAGTTGAGACCTAATGTGATTTACTGTGATAATCAAAGTTGCATTAAACTCTCAGAGAATCCAGTTTTTCATGACCGGTCTAAACATATCGAGATTCGTTATCACTTCATCTGTGATTATGTTCAGAGAGGAGTTGTGGAGCTACAGTACATATCTACAGAGGAGTAGGTTGCAGACATACTCACCAAGGCATTGGGCAGAGGCAAGTTTGTATTTTTCAGGGACAAGCTTGGAGTGGTGAGTAACACTTTCCTCGGTATGAGGGAGTGTTAAAATTTTTAATTAAATAAAGTACCAAGGCAAGTGTTTCTCTTCCCTAGGCGCCTAAGGGGTGAGAAAGTGCCTAATGTGGGCCCTAATCATTTAATTTGTGAGATGCAAATTAAAAGGTGACTTTATGACTAAAGTGAGGGTGAGTGAAGAGACATTTAATTTCAGCCACTCATCTAATCGAATCTCAGCCATTGGATTAGATAGACTCCTCACCTACCTCATGAGGTCGATTAGGGTAGAGGGGTGCACCCATTCTTGGGTAGTTGAATCATTTTTGAGAGAGCAAGAGAGAGAGCATTTTCGAGCAGCAAGAGAGCAGCCATTTCTGAGAGCTAGGGCATGCTTTCCAAGGCAGAATAATAGCACATAAATCGAGGCAAAGGTTTAGCATACACACGAGGCCGTACAACACGCATTTCGAGGTTCGTACAGTCATTCGTGTGCACATAAATTGAGACAGCGTACAACATTTAATTATGTCCATATGGTACGGATTTTATTAGTCAGTACAACGTACTTTTGGCACAGATTTCGAGGAGGGACAGACAACCACACTCGGACCATACCGTACGGATTTCGTACAGGTCCATATAGTGCTTTCTTGGCACAGAAATCGAGACATATTGCTATGTGGGTTTTTTGGGAAGTTTGTCATGGTTTTCAAGGTGGATGCACAGGCATTAATGTGCCTTGAAATTTGCTGAAGTTGCTGGCACGTATGTCAAGGTGACCGTACAACATTTTGGAGGCACAAAAATCGAGGAATAGACCTGTTTTTGATTGCAGAAAATTCTGGAAAGAATTTTGAGGAGTTGGCTCATTTTCCTGTGTGAAGATTTGGCACGGTTGTTGAGATAAGTTTGTCATTTAAATTTCTGAAGATGAATATGCTGTAACAGAATTCTCTGAAGCTCCTAAATAATAAAAATCTCCCTCTCTCACTGGTTTTCCCCTTGTGGGTTTTTCCAGGGTCAAAGTTAGACCAAAATTTTTTGTGTCATTAATTTTCTGAGTTTTATATGTTGCTGATATTTTATTTCTGCGTTGAAAACGAAGTTCAGAATCCTCATGTTTCAGTTCTGAAATAATTTTCTGTTGCGTATTTAATTGCTGATATAAAACTGGGTTTGGGCATTAAACATTCGCTGAAAAATCAGCGAGACTGAAATTGGGTTGGGGATTGAAAATTTAACATTGGGTAGCTTAGGTTATGTTTAGATCTTGCTTCATTTCATCTTTTGAGCAACTTTTTGAGCTAGGGCGCGGGGTTTGGTTGATGAAGGGCATCTCCCAAACCCTAAGACGTGGGGGTTAGGCTTTGCTTTGTTTGTTTGCTTGTCTCTTAGCGCATCTCTCTCTCTTGCTTGCTTCTCTCTTTCTCTCAAGTTATTTTCTAAAATTAAGTGAATCTAGTAATTGCCTATCTATTGGGAGAGGAATACCCCAAGTGGTAAGGCTAGGGTTTAATATGTGTTGTTGATCTTTTAGCACTTAATGGTTTAAAATTTTCTAGATCTAGATCTCACACCTAATTAATCCTTAGTTTAAGCCTATTGGGCATAATCAACTTAGCTAGATTTACTTGCGTGCTTAAGCCATCTAAAGATTTGTCTCTCTTTTACATGCTTAAATTTAACCCTAAATGTTTAAATGCTTCAATAAGTTAAGTGAATGGTGTTTTTCTTTCATGCTTTAATCTTTCAAGGCCATTTGCCTCATATTTGAAGTAATTCTTTTTGGTTAAGTTGATAGTGTAGGCAAACACATAAATCTTCTTTCTCACACTTAAATCTTGATTCATAATGCTCTTAATCATCTTAAGATAAGTGTGTTAGTTTTTCATATCTTGTTGGCAAGTTGTTCTTGCCCTTACTTTCTTTTTCATAGCAAGATACATATTGGTGAACTAAGTAATTGCTCTCACATAGCTTATATGTGTTAATGCCCTTCATTTTCAAGATTAAGCAATACACATTTTGAGCTGAAGTGAGTTTCGGCCATAGCACTAAATCACATTTTAAAAGTGTCATAAAATCTTTAAAACACTCTAAAACACACCTAAAAGTCTACCTAATTTGTATATTAACGTAATAGACTCTTTAGGGTACCTTAGACCACCGTCTTCACCATCTAAAACGGGTATTGAGGAGGGCAACGGACGGTGATAGGCCGGGGACAGTTTCACGACACAAAGGAGTGTCCTTTCCGTAAAAACTCAATGCTTTGGGCTGAGTGTGATAGCTAGGGTTAGCCTCGTTGCTATACTATCTTGAGCATCCAGCATCCATTTAGCAATAGGAGGAGGAGGCTTTGGTGAAAATCTTAATAAAGGTAACTAAAACTTTGTAATCCTAAGAAACCTTTAATTTATTAAGTAATCCAACCTTGGGCTTAATCTAATAAATACTTTGTGAGTTGAATAACTAAGAGTGTGGATAATCTTCATCTTCTTCAAATACTTGTACTTGAAATCTCTAAATCTCCTTAATAGTTGTGTTGATGATGATTTCATAAATATGATGGTGCTTTGATCTCCTTATATCCTACACACAAATACCTAAAAGTGGTTAGCTTGCTTTTTGTACCCTAGCATTCTTTACTTGTAAATCTTGTATTTAATATTTGATTTAATTATTCTTTTGTAACGAAACACCCTAACATCTATTTGACCCCTTGCCCAATCTTAGGCACTAATCTTAGTTGCCCTAGGAAAAGGCTTGCTTCACATGCTAACCCTTGCATCTTGCATTGCTGCCTTAGCATCATAGGATAGACCCCCTCTAACCTTAAGAAATTAAAATTAACTCCTAGAACCTAACCTTAAAACTTATCTAAAACTAGGAACTACCCCCCTTGGCTTCCTTAGGAGTGAGCCTCGACGGAAGAGGTTCAAGTCAAAGTGACAGCATGGGCTTTGAACCTAGGCATTGTGCCTCCAAGGACACACTAAGTGAGTAGGACTTAGCTCACGTTTGCAAGTGTGTATAAGGACGACAACAGGTGGTAACCCTTTAGGCTCTTTGAGCACTTCTTTATATGCTTGCAAAATCTCCTCCCTCTGGTGTTTCTTCTCTTTAGCACATTCGTCTAGAGATACCTTTACCTTTATCGATTCGTCTTCCCACTGATCCTGTCTTAATTAGAGCAATATAAACTTCCTACTTGAGCTAATCAATTTCCTGGCCCATTTAGCACTTATCAGAGAGATCTTAGATTTACATTTATGCTAATTGATGATGTACTTCACATCTTTGATCAAATAGTATTGGTTTGCTCTCTTCATGAAGATCACATCCTTGTAGGGGCTTTCAAAGACTACACCACACATATCAAGTGGTGCCACATCTGCCTCCACTTCATTAATGTAGTTTGCACTTATACCAAGTTTGATCTTACATTGCTAAGTGACCCTGAGCTCTACATCCTTATTTACACATTCCAATGGGGTATGGGTGATGATGGTCGTGAACTTCCAATCAAAGCTTTAGATACTAGATCGTTTGCTGTTAGGATGACTTATGAATCAAAATCAAATACATCATCCACCTTTGTCTTCATGACTTGGATCATGATATGGAAGAGCTTAGTCATCTCCTTCTCTTCCTTGAGATGGAGGCTACTTAGGTTCACCTCCTTTTGCATTGTAGTGAAGCAAATCTTTTCGTCTACATGTAACGTTCCCAACTCCCTTGCTAGGCCACGTTATGATGAAAAACAACTAACTATAACTCTGATACCAATTTAAATGTGGAAAAACACACAACATGACATACAAACTCATGCAACTATCCATAATAATTAAAAACATAAATGCAATTGATTTAAACACGCACAACAATAATTAAACACACACAACAACATTCAATCACATAAAACACTGATTCAAATGCGACATTTACACACAACAGGTTAAACAAGATAAAACTCAGAGGGGAAATACACAACAATTAACTTAACATTCAATAGAAATAGACACAATGAATATGAGCACTTATCTTATTAACAGATAGGCAACGCGCTGTAGAGGACGGATGTTCCACCCAACCATAGACTCGCTGCTCCAATTCTCAACAACAAATCACCCCTGAGCTGTGGCTAGGAATCCACATGAAAAGTTGTCCCCTAAAAGTGTCTACTGTCCACTCACAACAATTAAATTCCTACAGCCATTCCAATCTACTAGCTTTCTTTTCCCTCGACCTGCACAACTCAAGGAATGGGATCCCCTTCTTTGCCACGCAGTCCCTCAGGCTATCCCACTTCCCTCTAGGGCTCCAACACAGGTTGGACATGAAATCTCTTTGCCGGGACTTCAAGAATTGTAGTTGTAACATGAATTCTAGCAACAACAACTCACTTGTTCATTTGGGAAATTCTTACATATAAATCCTGCTCATAGGCCTAACAACTTGCTTCTTCATGCAATTACCAGCTCCAAGAGTTGTCCACAAAACCCGCTATGGCTGCCTGCTATCTCCCAACACTCCACACAAATTTCTCTTCCTTTTTCCCAACTGTAAAAACTTCTCTCCTTTCCCATATGAATTTCCTTTTCTCCCATGCATGTTGACTTTCCCAATTCCCAAGGTTGATTATACTCAGGTCCATGCTCTCAATAACTATGTGAGGTGACTTTTCCCACCAACCCCTCACATGCCTTAAATATTGGGCTCAGGAACACTCAACAGGAAATAGAAGGTTCATAGTAAAAAATTTAGAAAGACGGTTTGGGTTTAATAAGCTTGTATAATCCCCCCTTGGACACCTCTCTCTTGTGGAAACTTAGCCCCCATGTCTCCGTCTGTGTCCATTTGCAGTCGGCAATACATTTATTTATTATTTTCAATATACATCATTTACATATTACATTGTTGGGCCTGTGTCCATACATCGTATTTACACTACACATCACTAAATCGGGGATTAAAAAAATAGGAATGTTACACTACATCTGCGTTGCTTTCTACTCGGTTCCTTGAATCCACAACTAACATGTTTTTCTTATTGGCCGCCTTCTTGTGTTTCTTTGGATTCATCTCCAGATGTAGTTTCCAACACTTATCTTTGTTATGACCATCGATATTACAATGGCTACAATGGTTGCTTGGATCTTTGCACTAATGTGCTGTGGCTGCTATCTTCCTATTCTTTCCTTTCCATTTCGTCCTCCTTGGAAATGCCTTGCTTGGAGCCATTGGTTATTCTTTTTTCTTGTCCATCTCTAGATATTGTGCTTGCACACAAGCCTCATCAATGGTCCTAGGTTTAAATAAAATCACTTGCCTTCTTAAATGGCTAGGAAGACCATCTAGATACCCGAGGAGCAGATTCGGGTTCTTGGGTGATATTCCCAACATATTGACATGTTTTATAAACTTAGTGTACTCTTGCACACTTTGTGTTTGCTTTTGTCGGAAGTAATGCCATCAAATCCATTGGTCCTCTTTGTATCCAATCGGGTAAAGTTGAGACTTAATGAGGGTTTTAAACACCTCCCACTTAGTTGCTGGGGGATCATCCTTTAGCCCGAGCGTCTTTGTGTGGCTTTCCCACCATGTTTGGGCATGGCCCTTTAACCGTAGTCAAGCAAATGATATCTTTTTCTCTTCTCCTATATTATGAACTTTGAAATAGACTTCTAACTATTGCAATCGTTAATTCAACTTAACAATATTGATCTCACCTTGATAGGGTTTTGATGTCCACTTTCACTTCCACTTTGAACAAAGAATGGGAAGAGGTGGTGCTGGAATGCAGTCTCTCTTTCTTTGGCTCCTTTTTTGGTTCTTTTTTGTCCTAGATTTCAGTTTAGAGCCAGTGTTCGAGTTAGAGATACCAAACTCCCTAAAATGTTTGAACTTACTCTGTAGGGTTGCCATGAGGATTGCCATGTTGTGAAAGATGTTAGAGACTTGTGCTTCTAGGTTTGAAAATCTCTCCTTTGAGTCATCACTTGGATCGTTACCATAGTCATCCACCATGGCCAGGGATCCAAACTTTTTTCTTTAAACCAATTTCTGAATCCTGCAATTTTCCACAAAAGCCCCAAAGAAAACTTGCTCTGAAACCAATATGAACTGTGAATTGCTGTGGATATTCCACCATAACAATTCGTCACAACAGATCTTACAAGTTTCTACAAAATCTTTGCTACGCAATGTTCACTTAAGATTATAAATCAATATTACAAGCTTAGCATTCAAAATACTAAAATACGTTGATAATGAAATACTATAGCATGTATTACTATTAACATAGGGTCTTCTACTTTAATTTTTCTGCTTGTAATATTCCACTCTCTTGCTCTGCTCTACTATGGAGCAATAATCAATACAACAAGAATGGAACCCGATCCTTTCCCAGTGGCCAAGTATTTGACATGTCTTGGTAGCAGTCTAGGGTTAGGGTTAGGGTTTTTGCATGCTTTAACTTTGATTAGGGTTGAGGTTTGGACCCTCTACAATCTTCTTGAAAGTCCATACCTAACTAGCTTCACATGTGTGAGTATGGGAGCTGATGTGGTATCTACTCTATACCATGGTGATGAAAAGCATAGTTCAACATGTGGGAGGCATAACTTGTTAAGGAAATAGTGAGGAATAGTTTTACCTTCACAAGAAAAAGTGAAGTTCTAAGTTGTCTCAATAAGAGATTAAGTCCCAGCCATTGATCTAGCAAAAGATCTAATGGCTGGGATCTCCTACGGGTAAGGGCCCACATAAACCCTAAGCAAAGGTAAAAGGGAAATTACCTAGAGTCTTAGACATAGAGACATAGATGAGGTGTGGCTGCCAGGAAGAAAGAGAGAAGAAGTCGAGCCAGTGTGGCTCTATGTAACCCGCACCTGGTATGATTGACCAGAGGCTGCAGAACCACACAAATATAAAGAGATACAGGCCAAGTAGGGCCACTGTCATCTTATGATAAGCAGGGACAACAAAGAAAATCCGAGTTAGGGCCACATCGGGCAGGCAAAAGAAGAGACCCGACCCGTATCAGTTGAATATCAATTTGTACGAGCTACAGGAGTATGGATCCGTACCGTGTTTGACAGGATTGTAAGAAGTTTTATATTTGCCTACTGTTCTATTCCATATTCAATGTGTGTATTTTCCTTTTAGTTTTACATAACTTCCTCATACAAACTTCGATTGAGGTGATCTTTGTGTTCTTGGAAAGCTCTCGATGTGGAGAACATTAGAGCGTTGGTGATTTGTCTACAAAGTTTTAACCCCCAAAACGACCATGTAATGCCCCAAACAGGGTCTGAAGTTTCAGGACCCCAAATTGCCAAAATAGGACCTACCCTTAAAATAGGCACTACAAGTAGCTCCGATTTTTCCACTTAGAAAATACCAAAATAGATGACAAATTATATAGTGATCCATTTTGGATCAACCATTAATTGGTTTGTTAGAAGAACTCGATGACATTCGCTTGCGCAATGTTGAAGAGAAGGCCCATAAAGGAAAAGGGCATAATTTGTTTAATTTTCGTTCTGTCCAAAAATTATTAAGGATCCAAATGTAAAGGGAGGACACAAACAAAGTCATTATTGCAGAAGCCACCATGTAAGAAATGCTCAAGGGTCTTACAGAAGAGAAAAATATTGCAGAAAAGTCAAACCATAAATGCCTAGAGAAATTTATTCATGGTGTTGCTGCAGGAACCCTAACTCATAGTAGAGAAGCTATATGAAAAGAGCCCTACATAGCAAGAGAAAATTGAAGACATCCACAAATGTGCAGAATGTGAAATTCTGAGAAGTGTAGGTAGAAAGAAAGAGTCTATGATAGAGGAAGGAGACGTGAAGAATCATCGAGCAGAGCAAAACCTGTTATACATAAATGTGATTTTACCTTAGATGCCAAAGAATAAAAGCTCTGAAAGAGACACAAGCGCTTAGGGAGTGAGTAGACCAGACCATAATTCATTCAAATAGAGGTACACCATTTTTTATTTTGTGCCCTATTTGAATTATTATTGAGGAGCATAAAATAGGGCTCCATATTTTAGAATTAAAGACAATTGTGTAGAAGAATTTACTTTCAGATTTTAATTTCTATAGAAGTAGGAAATATATACAAAGATTTTTTATATTTTTGGAAACTTTTTGTTATTCCTCAGTTCCAGAAATCCTCAACAGAGACATAGATAAACATTTATCCTCGAACAATCTAATTTAGGAATTTGCGGCAAATATATAGAGTTATTTTTGTTCCAAAAGTTATTTTATTTTCAAAAGTTTCATTCCCTTATGAAAATGAAACAAAAACATAAACCCCTCATGAAGACAATGAACTTGAGAATTGAGAGAATCTGGGAATTCTACCTTTATGAGGGTGATGATACTTGCATGATTCTAGAACTATGGAGGAGTGGAGCTATTTAAGAAATTTTCATTTTATGTTTTTGTTGTCACTTAGTGTTGTAGCGTTAAGAGGGGGTGTTGGAGTATTAATGCTCCATTACAATTTCATTGTAATAAAATCATTATATTAGGCATATGTCATTTAAATGTTATAAATGAGAGGTAACATGGGTAACACAACTACCTAACGAATGACATAAAAGGGAAGCACTCCCATTGTATTAAATGACTCCATTGTAATAAACGAATATACTTATATGAACCCGTATCTATCATGCTCAATGTTCCACCAAGTTTTTGGGATGCCAGAGTAGGGAAACTCACCCAGGGTACATGTGGAAGCACCCCCCAAATCCTAGGGAACATCATAGGGGACGTTGGGGCCTTTGACATAGGGGACCTCACCTGAAATTGTAAGAAACATGAATTAAAATATATGAAAACTAACATAATTCATTGGAATCTTATACATAACAATGTGCCAATAACATTTATCATTACATGTACCCAATCAGAATCACTTGAGGTTTGACCAATATGGAACTAGAATTAGTCTACTAAAAAAATACATATAATGTACAATATATTCACCCTTAGTACTTACATGTTATATACATGAGCATACTTTGCATATCTGGTTTCTAATGGTTTAGAATTACATTGATGTACATGAATATATATATATATATATATATATATATATATATATATATATTCATGTACATCAATGTAATTCTAAACCATTAGAAACCAGATATGCAAAGTATGCTCATG
>ML801032.1:66372-79448 GCA_009831015.1 Picea engelmannii
TTCCAACTCTGAGATGTTAACATAGCTTCGTAGGCTTTAAGAATTTGGTCATCCTTTTGTCAAAAACATGATCAGGTGAACTGAATATCATGAATCTCCTTTATTTTGTGAGTAGTAGACCATGCAGGTTAGTTGAGCTTCATATGATACTGTGCTTCTTTTCCCCTGTTTGAGGCTTAGTGTATGTATTTCCCTAACAGGGTGGCCAATTAGTTCATGAATTGCCACAATGGCAAGGGAAGGTCCAGACATGGAAGCGTATTTTGAGCGATTCATTAGCCAAAAAGGTTTTTTTCTACTAGAGGAAAATAAAGTCATACAACACACATCCCAGCCAATAGACGGCCAAAGCCAGGAAAGAAGTGTACCCCTTGAGGACCTTGGCCATCTGTTTGTTGTCTCTGTATGTATATTTATTCACACACATCTTGTCTCCTCACTTTAAATTGTGGTAAGGACATTTGGCACTCTGAAGTTCACTTCAAGGAAAGAAAAGAATATTTGGCAGGTATATTTGCAAGCACTTTGGTATAAATTTGAAGCTTTGTAGCTAGGAACATTAGCTTTGTCAATCGATTAGCAATTTTGTTTTTTGCTTTGTGAACTGCATATATGATATAACCATCTAGAAGCAGGAAAAATCATGAAGCCTGCCAAAGAATCTAATTATACTCTATTTCAGTAATGAAAAGCTGCAAATCATTTGGGAGAATTTTAATGGCTCTAATTTTCTGAGAGTATAAGATCTTGAAGCAAAGAGTATGCACATAAGGAAAAATGAAATATATTGGTGGAAAGAAATCTACTTTTCCCATAAGAATACATCTGTATATGAATGCCCACCATGTAACTCTTGGTCTTCCTTATTCCTCATCAATTACATTTATTCTTGTTGCACTGAGAGGCTGTAGGTGAACTACAGGCAGAGTGGGGGAGATATCCTTGTCATGTGTGTCTTTTGCATGTGCATGCAACCCTAATAGAAAAGGCAACCTCTAGTTCTCCAAAAATTACCATAACTGGAAAACAACTATAAACTAGCATATATCATTTATCTTATTGACCACATTTGACCAATAACTATAAACTAGCATAGATCCATATTAACCTAGGATCTATTAAGTGTCAGAGGGATAAAAAGGGGTGCAAATCTCAATAGTTATCAAATAGTGCATGATGGTGGAAAAATATTGACTTTTGCACCTCGAGTTTTTTGAATCTCCCTTGGTTCTTAATTGATATGAGGTTAAGATGGATTTATGCTAATTAAACATCACAATATGTGACACACACACATCTTAACCTAAGTAGGTGACGATTGCATTCCAACACCACCCTCCCCCCCACACACAATGTGACAGACTTAATACAAAAACATTTCATTGAAATTAATATTATAGCAATAAAGTCATCTCAATCTAAAATTAGTTTTCATAATAATGAACCATAGGATATTTCCCTTAGTTATTTAATTCAAAATAACATCAATGATCCATACAAACTGAAATCTATAAACTAGTATCATAATAAATTGTTGAAGCTCAATAATAAAATTTTAATCCAGCTGACCTGTAATTAACAAAACAAACACTTAATCATTCACATTAAATATATATATATTGCAGTGCTAAATCTTCCCCATAACCACAATCTCCGAGGATGAGTTACAGATGTGACTTAAAACGTTAGCTAATTTTCATTTCTCTAATGCAGTCTTCCTGAAGCCACTGATGATTAAATACGAACTGCGGAAACCTCTTTAACAAAAACATCCTTACCCAGAGATGAAACTAAACATGCCGAGTTGTCCACCATGCTGATCTTCTGGTTCCAAGAGAAGCCACCTGTACTGTGCATGCGTACTCTGCATTGGTGTTCTGTACATGCTGTTTGTGCCCTGTATTTATCCTGAGCACCCTGTACCTCTGTCCTGCTTTTGTATCCTGTACATGATGCCTGCACCCTCTACCATCGTCCACAGTATCCCACACATTTTTCCATGTACCTTGCACCAATATCTGTGCCTTGCCTTGTACCAACTACTGTACATCATCATCCTTCTATCCTGCTACACCCAATCTCAATGTACCTTCTGGTGAAACTCCAATCAACATTGACCTCATTCTAGTGTCATCCTTGCCAACCCGACTCTTTTTCATCCTCACGAGACTTCCAGTGTCCTTATCGCCATGCATTTATCCTATGCTGTACATCAGCATCCTTCTCCTATCCTGCTCCAGCTAATCTCAATGTACCTTCTGGTGAAACTTCAATCAATACCGAGCTCATTCTAGTGTCATCCTTTCCAACCTGACACTTTTTCATCCTCATGAGCGACATAGAACACAACTTCGAGTGTCCTTATCACCATGCATTTCCCCTATTTGAAATGCATCGAATTCTGCAAATGTACCCTCGACTGCTACTTGTTTTCTGTTAAATTTTACTAGGGTTGTGATTTCCAACCTAGCTTCTTAACCAATGTTTAGATTCCTTTTCACTGTGCATACAAGGGGCTGCCAAATACTATTTAACTCGTCCATTTACCCTTTGTGAACAAAAAAATAACTCCACTATCATTATTTTAGCAAAAAATAGGCCAATAGACCCCAGAAAGTACACAAGATTCCAGAATATATACAGCACAACCCAGCACTATCTTCCAACTCAACCCAACCAACATTTGGCATTAACACCTTTCACATACTGTAAAACTGAATTTAACTAACTACAATGTCAATATGCTCCCTCTATCTAGATTCTGATTGTCAAAACTAAAAGTAGGGCAGAAAAATACAATGTTTAGCCAATTGTTATTAAGCTCCATAAAAAAACACAGTACAGCCTATATTCTGGCCTATTGAACAAACATAACCACTTTTGAAAGATTTCAAGTGACCACGTACCAGTTGCCCCTTTTTATTTTAAGCCCCTGATACAAAAAGGACTCCATATGACCCTAAATAAAATGTATTCTCCTAAAAAAGCATGTCCTAATATTTTTTTAGTTAAATAATATTATTTGTGAATAAATGTTCCATGACACCATCACCGCCACTGTGAAATCACTGAAATGTATACAGGAAATCCAGTTTGCCACAATTGAATTAACATTGCCATAGGCCAAGGAAATGGAGTGCAGGCTTAATGGATTGCTACTGTCCTAGGAGAAAATATATGCTATATGCATGTATGCAACCCTTCACGAACACAACCACCCATGTCTGTCTGTAAATTGCAATGTGGGTGGATGTCGATTTGAGATCTGCAGCGCAATCGGTCTCACAAACCCTTGGGTCCATCGCACCTAAATCTGAGTCTCAATTGAATATGGACGAGTTCACAAAAAAACCATCACAACCAATAGCTGGAACTTGCCTATTGTCTGCTGAACCAACGCAGTCTCATTCTACTGATAAATGATCTGCCTTCACAATCTGCTGGTCCATGGTCTGCCTTTGATTAATAGGGCTTCTTCTTGATTCTTACATGATTGTTGCTTTGTGATGTAGGTTTCCTGCTAAAACAACTTCCTTGCAATAGAATCATAACTGAACCAGTGTTAAGTACTAGTAGGTTCAATACTAGTGCCTTCCAAGTTCCAGCTTAATACTAGCCAGGACAATGGAATGAATCACCCGAGAGAAAATCCTCACAAACCATGACGACCTCAAAGCAGGGGCATGCAATACTTGGGGAATGAAAACAGAAAATGTACAACAATTACAGATTTCAGTGCTCAGATTCTAAAATAAAATTGGGAGAGACAATATCCCCAAATGGAATCCTTCCACATTGCTGGATGTGCCGCTTTGATACCATGTTGCCAGATTTCCACATCACTCAACAGAAAATGAGACATGCATGTAAAACAGTGAATCAAAGAGGATGCACATAAGATAAGATAATTTTATTAATATCCAACAAATGACCACAATAAGTAGGTCAATGGGACTCAAAAGTACATTCAGTGTAAATACACAGTGGGAGTGCAAAAGTATACATAACTAAAAGTACACAATAAGTGCAAAAGCTAAACCATGACAAGTATAAAGGATGTCAAGGTGTGTTGGAACTAGAAGCCAAGACGGAATGGGGGTAGAGAGAAGAAGTCTCTTGAACCGAGTCATAAATCATCATGAAGGGGTCAATGCACTGTCTGATAATGTCATTTGGAGATTACTTTGGGCCAAGAGGGTCCAATCATGGGAGGAGCCCTGGTTCAAGGAGTTCCATCCCAAGGCCAATGTGAAGATTCTTGAAGAGACAACTGGCTACATGATTGAACTTGGAGAGAAGTGCTTTGAGTGGAGAGAGGGACCTCCTAGAGATGATCTGTTTACTGGTCTAGTGGTGTTTGTAATGGGGTCTTCATTGAGAGCTTCTTAGAAAGTGGAAGTCGGTCGACACGTTAAGTGGGTAGGATGGTAAGAAACCCAAGGTCTCATTTATTAATATTTGTAGGGGGGAGGGCCTTTGCTTCCTGCGTGCTGTCTTGAGTGCAATAGGTAATAGAGAGGAAAGAGGTGATCCCCCTGATAGGCTCTGGTTGGGGAGGTCCATGCTAGGTTGTGATCTATATCTGAAAATACCCCTCATTGAAAGAGCTAGGCATCTTTGGCTTGGATAACGAAAGAATGTGGATAAGGAGCAATTTGAGTCTTGGTAAGGCAATGAAACCTCCCTTTGATCTCATAATAGATAGAACATTTGAAAATGAGATGCTTTTGAATCAGTCCCCTGCAAATGGAAAAGTTGGCCAGTGCTTTTAGGGCGAGGGATGTGGTGTTCATTCTCAACTCAAAGTCAATGAGAACTTATTCCAAATTGTCAAAGGGGGATCCTGAGGCCATGCATCTAGTGTTTGCACGTATACACATGTTGGATAATACGGTTGGTCCTCAATTGCAAGAAGTGCTCAGAGTAAACAACTATCTTGGGGCTAAGACCCTTAGGGGGTGTGATTCAAGTGACCTAGATGTATTATCTGTAGATGCCTTTTTCTATCCCCTAGTTCAGGTATTGTTTACATGGTAAGAGGCAACCTAGAGTATCTAAAGAGTACTCGAAAGGGGGAAGGTGATCAAGAGAGATGGCCATAGTCTAAAGTAACCTGGAGGCCTCCAAAAACTAGTGATGTATCCATTCAAAGGTCTTGTGCAGGCAATGGCCTTGATCGAATAGAGAACCATGTCGAGGTACCTATCCCTACCAAGAGTAGAGTCATCAAGAGTTTGAACTCTATGAAGGAAGAGATAAGTTTGAAGATGGCTTTGAGGTGCAAAGGATGGACCTTGAACTCTGCTGTATGATGCACTAGGGAACTATCTATTTGCAATTGATGATGAGTTGTAGCATAAGTGTCTGTATTCTCTTTGTCCTAGCCTTGTTGGCTTGAAGCAAGCTAGGTCCCCAATCATCAGAGCCATACAAGACACTAGGTTCAATGATTGTGTCTAAGAGGTGCATTCTAGATATGTTATCTTGGAAATGATTTTGAAAGCATTGTCTCTCAAGCAGGGAAAGGGAGCCACATCCCTTGTTAAGGTGAGGTTGGAAAGCATGTCTCAGACTAAACTGAGTCCTTGAGCACTGAACACCTAAGTATGCACAGGTTGTGGTGATGTCGATCGCTTTCCCTTGGAAGTGGTAGTGGTAGTTAGAGAGAGCATGCTTTGATGTGTTGAAGATCACAACCCTAGTCCTACTTACGTTGATCGTCCGTTGTCGAAGATCACAAAAGTTGGATAGGGTATTTAGCCATCTTTGTATCCCATTGGGGGATGAGGCTAAGAGGACAACGTTGTCGGAAAAAATAAGCAAGGAGATCAAGATGTGGTGTAAAAGGCAACCATTTTTGTTTTGTATGTGCTCCTTGAGAAAATATTCCAACTCATCAATGTAGATTTTGAGATGCCAATGCCACACAACCTCTAAAACAAGGCCTCTCTTTGGATCGAGTCAAACGCCCCTTAAAAATCTACAAATCAACATTGAAAGAGAGATGATTTGCCTCTTTAATAGCATAAAGTGTGAAGATGTGATCAATGATCTAACACTTCGCAGGGAATCCTGCCTATCCTTTGGCCTTGATGTTTTTTGCTTAGGCTCATCTGAAAGCCACAAATGAAGGATTGTAGCACAAAGCTTGGCGAAAGTGTGTCCAATCATGATGGAGATATAATTGTTCGAATTTGAATTGCTCTCGACTAGAAAATTTGGTGGATGATATGGTAGGACCATGATAAAGGAAAACCTGAATAAATAACATTATTAAGTAAATTAGTAATGTGGAATTCAAGAGAGTCAATACCAAGCTAGAGGAATGTAGCGTGAAAGATTTCCTCATCAGTGGCATTGTGAGGGCTAATAATTTTGACAACTTCTGATGTTCCCATGAAAAATTACATGATAAGAGGAGGGGGTAGTGGTGATGTGGATTGGAGGTTGCTTGGGGACATCATAAAGGGAGGTAGTACGTGAGAGCATGGATTGAGGATCAAGGTCAAGTGGGAGAACAAATTGTCTAGGGAAGAGGGTGTGCCAAAAGGATTTAGGTGAATAGAAGAGGGCTTCATGAATCTCGTGTCTCCTTATTTATGTAAAGGAACTCATGTTTTTTAATGACAGAGGAGACATGAATGATCTTTCCAAAGGTGGGGAATGGAAGGGGGGTTGTATGAAAGAATGAAATGATGGTGCCTATGGAGGAAGAAGCAAGACCTCCCAGCGAAGGCAGTAAGTATAAGAGTCGACAAACCCCTCATCAAAGTGGATAGTAGTATTGGGGCTGACAAAAAGGGAGGTGGTGGGGGGAGGAGGGGTGGGAGGATCACTAGGGTTGAAGGTAATGAGTGCATGGTCCACAAGGGGTAACATCGGGGAGACTGTGAGGTTTCGAATACGAGGGAGCAACCCTTGGTTGGTCAAGACATAATTGAACACACTAGTACTTTTGTTGTGAGTGAAACAAGTGAAACTGTCGTAGTTGAGAAAGTGCAAGAGACCATTAAGGAGAAGTATGCTATGAGATTCGCCAAGTTGGAGAAGTTGTCTCTTGTATACTTTAAGGTGGTGTAAACCATCATTTGAAACCCCATGGAGACTCATTAAGACTAGTTTGATCTCCTTAAGACAAAGGACATCCTTATATATGTCATGAAGCCATATCTATATGGGGCTGGTGTAGGGGTTGAAATTAGCCAATAGGATAACATCGCCCAGAGTAGACCAGTGAGAAATGTTTGGGTACAGGGTACAGGTTGAGGAAGGGGGGTCTTGATCAAACTCATTGTGGATTGTGAAGTTCGAGGAAGTTGGAGGGAAGTAACAAACTGACATGAAAATGTCTTGAAATAGGTGGGCACTTCCTTTATCTTGATTCTAGATGATTTTGACATGCTGGTCGGAGGCAACAATTGGAACTTTATCTTGATGGGAATCATAGATAAGGTATGCCACACCATCAAAGTCCTTGACGTTGTCGGAATGACGAGTTCCTTGTTTGCAAGTCGAAGTACAACAATAACCTATGATATAAGTTAGCTCTTTCTCGTAACTTGCATGGGCCTCAATGAGAAAAAGGAGGTCTCGAGATGCAAGCACATCATAGATTGTGCTAGAAGAAAACAATAACACACCATTGTATTTCCAACATAAAATGGGGATATAGGATGACCCACCCTTGCCTTGATGAAGGGGTCATTTGGTTGGTCAAAGACCAAACCAACTAGGGGTAGGGTCTTAGATGACAACTCTGAATTTATGAATAACTACTACTCTTTTTCCCTCTTTCTTGGATGCCGTAACTTGCTCCTTGGCTCGTTTGAGCTCATTAAAGTAAGATCTTGTAAGATAAGCATCCACAAACATCTTGTGTGGTAGGGGGAAGAGTTGTCTCTTTGCTCGAAGGGCTCTATGTCTATCCCTTGGTGATCGAAAATGAAGGAAAAATGTCGAGTTAGCTCCAACCCAACCTTGGTTGAGGCTAAGGTCCTTCAAATCAAGGGTATCTTGAAGGAAAAATAAGATTCAATAAATTTATTAATGTCCAACAAATGATCAAAAGTAGGTTAACAAGATTGCTCAGAACATAAGTGGTGATACAAAGTGGGAGTATGAAGGCCACTCTCCTATAAAATCCATAATGAACGCTACTCTATATGATATAAGTGTAACTATCACAATGCCAAAAAGAAGAATACAATGATCCAGAGTCGATTACAAGGAAAAGTGTCGCAATGCTCCAAATGCATACCTTCGAACAAAGGAGAGAGAGGTCCTTTTCTGAAGTTGAAAGGGAAGCTCTCCTACGTGTTGACCCCAAAATCTCACCCTTGAGATTTAGATGGTCAAAGGGCCAGTCTATCCTTTCAGGCTGGCATTCAGAGGTTCTTCTTGATAGCACAGGACCATCATTCAGAGGTCTTCCAGGCACATAGGTGTTTGTTCTCGTCAGTTAGAGGATGGTTTCTTACAGGTGTTGAGTTCAGAGCTTGTTTCAGTGATTTCCGAGCTATTACAGGATGAGTTTTCAGTTCCAGGCTTGAGTATGAGAGATTTGCAAAATTATGGGTCACTTTATGTCCATGAGGATCTTATTGACCTCTCACATCAGTTATTTGATAGCATATTCTCACTGCTTGTCCAATTCTGCTTCCAATGCGTATAAACTTGAGGGTATTTGGACAACTTTGCTTTTTGAGTGATGACATGGCAGGGTGAGGTGGCGACTCATGTGGGGCCCACACGCTTAAATCTGGGTCCTTTTCCAACTAAAACTGGGCCCACTAAGGCGCCCAACACTTGCTAAATGAAAAATGGGCTAAGTAAAGAAGTTTCCCAAAGTCATAAAGCATTCTTAAGCAAGTCAAAAAGTCAAACTGGGCGAGTTGTCTCCTTTCTGCTTTAGCTTTTAGCCTTTAACTTTTATCTTTTTCCTTTCCCAGCTTTCCACTTTTCTTGCTTTCGCTTTCCACTTTTTCCTTTTCTCCCATTTCCTTTCATTCTATCACTTATTCACCCTATTTCTCTCCATGAGATGCACCCATCTTACCTTTTTGGCCACAACTTCTTCATACCTAACCAATTTTGACCTATTCGACCTCCATTCTTCTCTAGATAACCCCCAGATTTGACCAAAATGCTTGGGAAAGGTGCGCTCAACCATTTTTTGGCAGGTTTTCATGCATTGACACATGGCAGGTGGACATATTGACACATGGGCGAGGGATATTGGTTAGCTTTTGGCCCAGTTTGGAAACATCAAGGCGAATTCTTCATGCAATTAGCTATATATGCAACATTCTTCCACAGTTTACAGTTTGATCACTCTATTGCATGAGCATTGTTACTCTCTCATTCTATTCTACTCTTTGATTCTATTTTATCTCTCATTCTAGCTTCAAATTCTTAGTTTCTTGGAGATTATTGTAACAGTTCTTAGCTTTTCTCTGTGATGGAGCCATTCCTCTGATTTGACATGAATAAAGAGTCTTATGTGTTGATTTTGGCCTAGATTCTTGTTGTTGCATTGGATTTCTAATTAATTGCAGGTGTTTGAAGCTCATCCTTCAATGGGGGTCAATTTGGCACCATTGGAGTGTTCTTTTCTTGCTGATTTTCTCTCTTTGTACATTCTATTGGTTCGCTCTGCTTAGGGTTTTACACCAAAATTTATCTAAAATCAATTTTTATGTAAGTTTTGGGTGAGGTTACTTAACTCTCATTCCAAAATCATTTTGTGCTTGTTTGATTTGTGTTTTTGCAGGTCAGATTTCATCCATCAAGCAACACACCCTAGGGTGTTAAATTCAGCCTTAACAAATTGGCACCATTGCCGGGGAAGAAGTTCTAAGCCCTGGTAGACGACATTTTGGTGAGTTTTTAGGTCACCTGGTGACTCCACAAAGATCTAAAGCGACTCCACTGAGGACCTTACATAGATCAGCTTGTCTAAACCCAACCCCACAAATCCTTGTTGTAGATTCACATCTTTCCTCATCTTCATCATCTGCGTAAGCCCTACTTCCTCCTACCCCTGTTGCACAAGCGAATCCTTTGCTTTTACCAATTTTCTTGATGGCAAGAGTAAACCAACCTAGTGTTGCCTTCACGCTCAACCTGTATGCGCCCTTGAACTTGGTCAATGTGGCAAATCCTTTGAATGCTTTGCCTGCTGGAAATTATGGCAAATACATGCCTAAGTTTGTTGGAACAACGAAATCACTGCAGAATCACACATCAAGGCTTTCTTGGAGTATCTGGAAAACGTAGGTGTGACTGAAGAGGATGTGGTCATGAGGCTTTTTGCACAGTCACTAACTTTGGATGCAAGAGATTGGTACAAAGCGCTTGCAGCGAATAGTATTGATGGTTGGACTACTTTTCATGACAGATTCATGGACAAATGGTCTCACAAATAGGACAAGGATTTTTCTCCTTAATCTTTTTGCTTGATTAAAAAAGATGAAAACGAATCCATGGAAGAATTTAATTCACGTTTTATGAAAGCGTATTATAAGATTCCACACACTGTTAGACCTAATCTTGCTAGTGCTTTAATCTTTTATATTGAACAATTTGATGGATTATTTGGTGTTTTCTTGAAACAGAAGGAACCACATGATCTAGAAGGCGCTTTCAAAGAAGCCCTCAAGATGGAGAAGCATTTCGTCACTACAAATCAGGCCAAAGTTTCTTTGCAAGAGCTGCTAGATCCACAAGGTAGAAAAACATCTCAAACCCCTTCTCCATCTCTTGCCCAACCTCCTTTAGAACTCAATAAAGAACCCAAGAAAGAGGAGGATGACTTATTCAACAATTCCCAAGTTGTCAGCCTGCTGCAAGACCTTGTCCAGAAGCTTAATGTCAAAGATAAACCCTCCCATCCACTTGTTTCGTCCCAAAGGACTTTCAATCAGCATAGGAGAAACTTTCAGGCCCATAGAAATTTTGAAAACTCTAAAAACCCAAATCCATCTCCATGAGCAAACTTTGTAGGGAAAAACTCACTTTTCTCAAGCCCTTACTGTAGATCTTGTGACAACATCCTGATGATACTTGCCAGCTGTTTGCCCAATATGCGCACGTCTTCCTAGGATCAGATAGTCATGAGGACCACATGGTCAACATGACGGGAGAACTCCACGAGGAGTTGGACGATTCTCTAGAGCACCCCTATGCATCCTCATCAGAAATCTAATCTCATAACAGAGGTGTCTTTCAAATTGATTCTTCTCTTCACTAGGAGGCCAGGTCCACTTTAGATTCACACACTGCATGGCCTGCTAGGAGAGAGGAAATCCAAAAAGCTAAGGAAGTACGCATGGCTAGGTTAGAAGAGCTCCAAAGATAGTACGTTAGAAGGAACAAAGCCAAATATCCCCACACTTCCAGGGAGCCTTCCTCATCAAACCAGCAAGCAAATCAAGCCACAAATGCTCTTTTACCAACTCCACAACGTCCCAAGCGAAATGTCCCATCTTTCTTTGACCCAAACAAAAGTGGACAGCCAGCAAGGAATGTTTCCAGCAACGCTACAACCACAAATCAACAAGTTGTCCAAGGTAAATCTGCTACAAATCAGCAAGCTGTTCAAGGTAAATCTGCTCCAAATGAGCAAACAGTTCAAGGCTTTGTTGCTAGGTTTGAAGAAAGCAAGGAAAATGGAGGTGAAATCCCTTGGAGTGTAGGGAGATTCCGAGCTGATTGTGAAACAGGTACGTAAAGAATGTGAAGCAAGACATCCACGCATGAGAAGGTACATGAATGCGGTATGGGATGAGATTGAATTATTTGATGCATTTAATATTTCTCATATTGGTAGAGATAAATAGGGAGGTTGATGATCTTGCTAGATCAACCACTTTGTTTGACCCCACTCTTGCTAATCCCTACATCCGACATTTAGTTGAGTTATCTTTTCGCCCACATGTTCCTGATAACATTACTGCTATGCAAGTTTTTGATGACGAAGAGCAAATTTTAAATTTTATGCATGGTGAGAAAGACTTTTTTGATTGTTTGATTGAGATGAGGTGCAGGATGGGAAGGAGATTCCTGTGATTCAATTGAGATCTAATCATATAGCTGCTGGTTTAGTTCCTCTCGAGAATATGTTTGATAGATCAGATAGGTTTTTGAATAAAATGATGAAAACTGATACAGTTGATGTTTCCTCGCAGGTTGATGACATAAATGTGGGTTCTGAGGAGTCTCCCCGCTACATCAAGATAGGTAAAGCATGCACAGAGAAAGAACAGAAAGAGAACATCAGTTTGGTCCATGAGTACAAGGATGTTTTCGCTTGGTTGTATGACGAGTTGAAGACTTTTGACCAGAACGTCCTTAACCATGAGATCCCTCTCCGAGTAGATGCCAAACCATTAAGACAGAGACTCAGATTCATAAACCCCAAAGTTGCCCCGATCATTTAGAAGGAGCTGCAAAAGCTATATGAAGCAAAAAATCATTGAGCAGATCAGGTCATCCGAATGGGTGTCAAATGTTCTAACCGTGAGGAAGAAGAACAGGGAAATTAGAGTATGCATTGATTTCAGGAACCTGAATAGGGCATGCTTAAAAGACAACTATCCTTTGCCCAACATGGACCACTTACTACAGACAGTTACAGGTTCATAGATGATGTCCACACTTGATGGATTTTCAGGGTACAACTAGGTTGCAGTGGCCAGGAAGGATCGCCACAAATTGCTTTTGTTACTCCTTGGGGCACTTACTCTTACATCAGGATGCCTTTTGGCCTGATAAACGCCAGTGCAACATTCCAACGAGCTATGGATCATGTATTTAAAGATTTTTTATTTAAATTCATAGTTGTTTATCATGATGATATAACTGTGTATTCTAAAAAGAGGTATGATCATATCTTTCATTTGTGTGCTACTTTTGATAGGTGCCGGAAGTTGGGAATTTCACTCAATCCCAAGAAGTCCTTCGTTGGTATGTTTGAGGCCAAACTGTTGGGCCATATTGTTTCAAAAGAGGGAGTGCGAATCGATCCTGAAAGGGTCAGTGTCATACAAGAAGTTCCCTTGCCTAGTGTTATCGCGCAG
>ML801032.1:95510-114271 GCA_009831015.1 Picea engelmannii
GTCCTCCTTGCTTCTGTTGTGGTCCTTTTTGTTTGCCTGCAGATGCTATTTCTTGGCGATTGTCTTCTTTCCAGTGAATGTCTGAGATGATTCACTGCTTCATAGCGCAGTGGATCTCACATGTAGCAATTGCTGAATGGGGCAGCTATTACCTAACAGAAAACTCTTGTGGCGCAGGCTCCTTCTCGTACGCAACAGATCACGACAGGCTCCTCCTTACGACCCTTCCTCCAGTCATGCGCAGATTGACTGGTCTTCACGCTGTTTTCTGCCCGCAATTCACTGTTAGCAACTGAGAGAATTTGTGCTGCATACACATAACTGAGGATTTGAAAAACTCTGCAATAAGCCAACCCTCTGTAATTATCAAAAACTGTTGCAGATTGATATATTTGCTATCTTCGTTAACAACCATTCACTCATTCTTTTATGAAATGCGGCTTCATTAGCCCATAAATCTCCAGAAAGCCAACACGTTCCCTTCCTCCAATGCATTGCTAACAGGTGCAGGCAGGGCCAGGACCACAGCGGCGTCGGGCTTGGCCGAAACTTGATTCAGGCTGCTGCTGAAGATAAGGATGAGCAAGGGCTGCTGAAACTGTTCGTGACTCTTCCTCTCTCACGATGATTTGCAAATAGAAACAAAATAACAAACACACACACAGAAAACTCACATCAATATACTCTTACAGCTAATGAATACTACCTCTTAATCTCTCATATTCATGGGCACTCCCGTGAGGGATTAAGCCCAAGCAACACATTTCTTCACTATGGAATAACCAGATCCATAAGACTACTATGGCTCTGATACCAATTGATAAAACAGAAACAAGAACAACAACATGGCGGAAAAGGCTTACTAGCCAACACTAAATTATTCACTCTAATGTTACATATTTATAGTACAATGGGTGATGCCACCTAATAGAGAGATTTGCTCCAGATCCTAAAATCATGCATGATGACTAGGCTAGACAATCTTAACTAACTCATTAGTCATCACTTGAGGATATATTACTAATATCCTAAATGAATAATACAAATATAGGTGACAATTAGACTTAGTGATTGGTAAAGGTAAGCCATAGGTTAACAAAATTGTATAAAATTGTGGGTTTGATGATGGAGTCCATGAGGTCTAGTTTGGACAAGATGTCTTGAAAATGGTGTTGGAAACGTTGTATCTTTATAAGAGTGAGGGACCTATACCCCTTATACACTGTGGGGGTTGGAGAGCCTGCCTTAACTTGAACCCAAACTTTGAAAATTTAACCCCCAAATATGTGTATGCAATGGAAACCTCTACCTCCCTCCTGAAGTAAAAGTGAAAATCTGAAAGGAACTTCTTCAAGCAGTTGAAGATCATGACCTTGATTTTCCCAAGGTTGATCGTCAACTCTTGAAGGTCGCAAAACATTGCTAGAGCATCTAGCTATCTCTAGAGACCCTGAAGTGGGGAGGCCAAGAGAACCACATCATTGACGAAGAGGAGTAGTAAGATTGAGACATGATGGAGGAGACAACTATACCCTACTTGGATGTGCTCATGCAAAAAAGCCCCCAACTCATTTGTGTAGATCTCAAATAAAGTGGGCAAGAGGGGGCACCCTTGCTTTATTGCGATGTTGTTCTTGATGAAATAAGATAATCCATGTGTTGTACGAAGGTGACCAAGGATTGTTTCATTGAGTTGTATAATAACGTTTATAAGAATCTCTAAGAGACCAATGTCTTTGAGCCTTTGGAACATGGCTTCCAATGGAATTGAGTCAAAGAGCCTTGGAACATGGCTTCTTGCGGAATTGAGTCAAAAAAGCCTTTGGAACATGGCTTTCTGTGGGATTGAGTCAAAATCTTTTTGAATGTCTACAAAACATCAAAAGACTTTTGAAGAACAATGTCTCACCTCCTCAATGATGGCTCATAGAGTGAGGATACAATCCATTGTATGGTACCCTAGCCTGAAACCTCCTTTCCCCCTACCTCGAAGGTTTCTCCTCTCGTGCTTCTGAAATTGTTGAAATGAAGGGTGGTGGCATAGAGTTTCAAGAATATATGTCCACCATGATCATCCTATAGTTATTCAGATATGTACCTCGATTTATGAATTAGGTGGATGATATTGTGGGACCAAGCTAGCGGGAAACTTGCGTGAACAACTTGGTTAAACAAATCAACAATGTGATGCACCGGTGGGTTGATACCATGTTTGAAGAACTCCATCTGGAATCCCTCTTCATTTGTAGCCATGGTAGTGTTTATCTCCCAGATTGCCTCCTCGATATGTATAGTAGAACTTGTGGCAAATGGATGGGAGGGAGTTGACCAAGACAAAGGGTAGACCAAGAATGTTGATAAGGACAACAATATGGGTGATCATGGACCTAAGGGTGGAGATTGGTGGGTAAGCTGGAGTGATGGGGAAAAACATTATGCTAAAAATCTTTTGGGCAATGGCGAAGTGAGGCTGGCAATTCACATGTCCTCTATGTTATGAAGAGTCATTTCTTGCTATAGAGGAAGGATTGATAGGATTTTTGTATCGGTGTAGTAGGTGGGATTGTGGAAGTGGGTGTAACAAAGGTGTTATGAAAGTTTTACTCATTGTATTGCTTGTTCATTGGACCGGTCTTAGAGGAGCAGGTGGGGGAGTTGGTGGTGTGAGGGTAAGAGCTAATCACTGCTTCCTGAATAATAAAGGAAAGATAGTCCTACTTTGGGGAGGTTGACTTGAGGGACTTGAAATTGGATAATGAGGGAAGGAGATCATAAAGGTGAGGAGTATTAATATCTCGATCCTTATTCTTAAAAAGTATGGTGGTATAGGGCGGACCCGATTGGTGGGGGGGTAGGGGTTAACACAAAGGGAAAATGAGAGGAGGGTGTTGTTTGTAGTAGGTATCGAAGTGACAAAGAGTTGGAGGATATGCTGAAGCATATCTTGGTTGGCAAGGACATAGTCTACCATGCTAGCTCCCTTGGCATGGGGGAAACATGTGAAATTGCTAGAGTCATGGAAGCATATGATACCATTTAGAATTAGCAAGTTGTAGGATTCACCGAGACGCAAATATTGTTTTCCATATGTTGAGAGGGGTCCCATGCATCATTCGACAACTTGTGCAAACAAATTAAGTTTGGATCAATCTCCTGTAAGCAAAATGCATCCTTTGACTTCTCATAAAGGGGAATTTGTCAGGTTCTAGTATGGGTATGGAAACCCCTAGAAGGATGACTTTCCCAAGTGCAGAGTATTGTTTGATGTTAGCATAAAGGTCTTAGTATGGATACCCATCAAAATCTCTATGAAGGTCGAAATCTAAAGTGTTAGGTGAAAAGTAGCATATCGGAAAATAAAGATCCCGAGGGATGGGGGATACCACGATAAACATGGATCCACTTAAATCTAGCAAACTCATACTCTGTGACCATTGCAACTTTGCCTTGAAGGGAATCTTGATAAAGACAAGCTATGCCTCCCAAACCTAGAACATCGCCCAAGCTCTAGGTCTCTTGTTTGCACGATAAAAAGCAATGATAACTAGATATTTCGAGATAGTCTTGATGTGGCTCACAAGGGTCTCATATGGGTCTCGATCAAGAAGATAATATCTGAAGGTTTTAGTGCATTGCAAATTGTGTCGATGCAAGATTGGAAGGCCTTGTTACAATTCCAACACTCGATTGTGATCCTTGACATCCCCTACTTCCCCCTCTTGACTTGTCATTTTGGGAATCCAAAATGTGTCCACCTTAAGGAGGCAAATCTCGGATGACAACCCTGAGATTGTGGATGACCACCCATTTCCTTGCTTGCTATGCTACTATCCCCTATTCTTTAGATCACGCAGGCTTCACGACCTAAGATTGTGTGAGATCCTCATCCAGGATGATCTTATGTGGAAGGGAGAAATGCCTCTTCTTTGTTTGGAGGGCATGTAAGTGGTTTCTTGATGATCTAAACTAGAGGAAAAAGGTAGAATTCAACCCAAATCAAGCTGTCTATGGGTTGATATCAGGGAAGTTTGATGTCCTCCCAAAGAAAGGAAGTACTAGTCTACATGGGGTCTGGATGCAACGTTGAGGGTGAAGGAAGATTAATTAGGGGGTGTTTGTCACTTCTATGAACTACCTATGTCCAAAATTTGATTTGAGTCTTGGTTTTATGTAGCAATAAAATCTTGTCTTGTTTATTCTCGAGGTCTAGAATTTGTGTGTGCAAGGAATCACTAGGTGGCTGGAGAGAATCTTGGGTTTTGGCATCCAAGACTTATTGTTTAAGAGTATGGTTCTTGGACTCTACCTTTGAAACCCAATTAGCGAGGCTGCAAACTTCATCCTGCAAATGGTTAATTCTCATGATCAAATTCTATATGTGAGTGGTCTGAAACTGCTTGAATAAAACCTTAACATGTTCTTCCCAACCTCTATTGGAAATGGAATTGATGTGTTGTCCTCTATCCTCGTTTTCAAGTTGATGTAGACTGTTGCTCGTTGTTTCAGAGTGCTACTGACAAATGATCATAAGCCATTTTCCTTGTGCTTATGTGAGAGGGAACTTGATTATTGCTTGCTGTTTAGAGTAGGGTGGGATGATATGGTCTATGGGTTTAAATTTGAGTAGAGTGTGTAGGGGGTGGCATGTAGGAGGGGAGGAGGGGAAGATTGTGTGAACGTTGGGGAAGGGGGGGTTATGGGGGATAGTGAAGAGAAGGGGGTTACAGGAGAGAAGGATAAAGATAAGGGGGTGATAGGGGAGAGCAAAGGGATGACAAAAGGAGAGAAAGGAATATCTAAGGGAGAGAGGTCACCAACACCTTTCATTCAACCTTTCACCACCTCGAGTAAGGACTTGCCATTTGTATCATTTCTGTAGCTTGCAGAGCATGGGTAATAGATCGTAGGGGTTGGAAACATCTATGGCGGGGTTGAACTATAATAGAGTTGACTTGTAGTAGTAGTTTATGGGGGTTAACTTGTAACAAAGCCGACTTGTAGCATGCTGGACTTAGAATTGTGGGCATGGCGTTGACCCTTAGTTTCCTCTACTCATAAACATCAGTTCATAGCTGACCAAATAGATGGGTACAAATCACACTCCGACATATCAAATGGGTATAGGATGCGGGCCAACTTATCGGATAGGTCAATACCACACTAGATCGTAGGTAGAAGAGTTGACTAGAAGTTACTAGAGCTGAACAAAACTAAGGCGTGGGTTCGGGCTTACTAGAGTAGACCAGATCACAAGCGCACACTGTCAAGAGAATCATAATGTTTACTACATACGATTTGAATAGAAGGGAAGGGGAGCCCTCACACTCTTAGATTCAACTCCTTGGCTCACTTGTGGTTCTTCTCATCCATTTTTGCTTGGATGACCTTTCCAATCTTGAGGAGTGGGGGAGCCTTCCCCTCCCTAACAACTTGTACCCATGAATCCACAATTTGTTGTTGAATTTTAGTTTCTTGTTGGAATAGTGCTCACAGGGTTTAGAAATACATAGTCACATATCTATTATTATTTCCATTGGGTACCTGCCTAGGTACTCCCTATTACCCCCCTAGGTATACTACATTCCACCCCCCTTCGCATGTTTCGTCCTTGAAACATGGGAAGAAACCATACACTATGATCGACTAAGCAATGTAGCCATCTGGTACCAAGCATGAACATCCATCCATCCTAGTGGAATATGAACATGATGTCCAACTGCTATCTTGCCACCTTGATCTTTATTCTTAATGCTCCTTTGGTGCCATGGGGTTGTTGTGCTCCTTCAGTATCGCCATGCAATGTTGGTATTCCTCCATGTACCTCTTGATTGGTTGCCTTTCTTGTGCCATGTTGGTCCATAATAAGTTTTCTGATGCTCATGACTTTGCCTTGATGATGGTTGTTTCTCCAGGTGGTATGGGTGGCGATATACATCAATCTGCTCTTTTTTTTGGCTTGGACTCTTCAACATGGTGTTCCATTGAGTCATTTATCTCCTTGGATTTTCTTCATTTTATGCACTTCCTAGGGCTTTTCTTCATGTTCTTCTGTAGCTTCGTCTTTTGATTCAACCTCGGCCTTTTCATCATATGTTTTGATTGGTACTATAATTATGTTTCACGTAGACTTTTTTGGGCCCTTCTCGTGTACTTAAGAGACTTATCCTGTAGTGTGATTTTCTTTTTCTTGTACCAAAGCTTCATAAACTTCTTTTCCACACTAATATTAATTGTACCAATTGATTACATCCAAGGATATCCAAGAATGACATCCACATCATTCATATTTCTAGCATGAAAATCAAAATGCAATGCATATTTATGCATGGTGAGCTTCAAATCTTTAAAAACTTGAATATTTTCACCCTCAACCCGTGTGCTTTGCATATACTTGCAATCTTTTAGCCAAATTAACATTGATGAAATTATGTTACTACTAGGGTTTATAGAAACAATAACCTTTTCATGCTGAATACATACATAAACTTGTAATATGAAGTTTGTGCATGAAAACAAACCCTTGAGTCTTTCTTTATCCTTACACTTGGCTTGAGACCACTTGTCTAAAAACAATTTTTCATATGCTTCATCAGAAAGTGCCATCAATTCACAATATTCAAATCACTGCCACCATATGGCAACATCTTCTTTGAAACCATAGTGTAGAAAGCTTTCCACTTCTCTTTCCGTAATTACTTCCAATTTTTAATATATTTTTCAATACTAGGGTCATCATCTTTGCCAATAAAATACATCTTGCTTGGAAGAAATCTTCAACAAAATCTAGGGCTTATAAAAATAACTTTGCAATGGAGCTCCTTGAGGTTGCTAAATTAAAATGGGCATAACTGCGGCTATACTTCTTCAATTGGCTATGATGACCACAATTATGAAATGCCATAGCCCCTTTTGCATCCATTGACACTGATTTGACTGAAGTATGAGGACTCAAGCAAAAGATATTTGATTTGCAAATTGGCCGTCCCCGGAAAAAACTTGAAAAATTGCTGATTTAAATTGCCAATAACTTCACTTCTCGGACTTCGTTTTGGATGATTTGTTTTTTGAAATATGGGTATTTTTCTGAGAGGAACTCAAATATCCAACTGGTTTCTGAGAATTCTGCTCAAAAAGTTTCATAATTTAATTTGAAGTGTGCCACCCCTTTTTTTCCTTTTTTGGCCCAAGAAAGAGCTTTGATACCTAATGTTATGTGCTTCAAATATGAATATAATTTTCATACAATATATCCAATAATAAGATAAAAATGATCCACACTCTATTAATATCAAACCCTTAAGGTAGGGCAACACCTTACAATTGATCATTTTATGGAAGGAATCCACTCCTGTTCACTTGCCTCTTCGAAGGGGCAACCTCCAAATGAGCTAACCTCCTTTTTTGGCCCAAGAAAGAGCTTTGATACCAAAATGTTATGTTCCTTAGATCTGAAATATAATAGAGATATTAAAGCCCTTAACTTCAAGAAGAAACCAAAGCATTCACCTAAAATAATCAACACAAGAATTAGAGAAAACCCTTGAGGTAGGGTAACACCACATATTATTCCTCAAGGAAGGAAAACACTCCTTGAGCAATGATTGATACATTTACGATATTCTTCATCATGCTTCATTACATTGCTTATACTTTTTTATATAGTAATATGTACCTCCTAGGAATATTCTAGTAGGTGGAACCTTCTAGTAAGCCTTGTTACATTCATTGACCTTCTAGGAACATTCTAAAGAATGAACATTCTAGTAGGTGGAACTTTATAGTTAGCCTTCTTACGTTTATTGTTTTGACACTATTACACAGGTCTTATTTATTAAAATTGACCTCCATACATAGAAATACATAATCCTATATTTATTATTATTCCCATTGGGTGCCTCCCTAGGTATACTACAATAAGGACATATCTATAGTCTCTACTAATGGATCATGGGTGAGGAAAAAGTGGAGATGCTTATGTGTATGTTTGAACTCATCATCGACCAACGCTTCATGGGACGAAGTGTGGTGGTGAATGTGTTGGACTACGATTGCCATTAGACCAAAACTTGTAGGCTTAGTCTCTGCCACAATCGTCGGAGTTAGGATCCACGATAAAGGGTTAACTCATGTCGCGAAACTCACGGGAAGCTCTGAACCCAATGTCCAACAATATCCCCCCAGCGCATGCCAAGCGAGTTTCGAACTCGAGACCTATCGCTTTGAAACCATTTATTGGACTACGATTGCCGTTAGACCAAAACCCGCAAGCTTAGTCTCCACCATAGTTGTCAGAGTTAGGATCCATGAGAGGGGGTTAAACCATGTCGCGAAACTCACAGGAAGCGCTGAACCCAATGTCCAACAGAATGGTGTGGGGATAAGAATCAAGAGTGACCCTCACAAAGGAACCTGGGTCAATGTAACAAACATCCCTGGTTTATCAGTGGCATTGTTATTTTTAGTGATGCTTAGTAGCTTACTCCAAAAAGATATTGCCCTTGGAAACTTATCTTATCTGTTTGAAATCTAGTGAGATCTGCACCAAGAAAGAATCTTGTGGGCGAGTGAGGCAAACTGCTTTTTGGCTTAAGTGTGCAAAGACAATCATCTGAGGATCAAAAGTGAATGACTAGAGTGGAGTTTTCCGTGTTCCAAGCCCTATTTAGATCAACACTCTTCAAATTGAAGATGTCTTGGGTTAAGGATAAGACAAACTGCATTGGGTCAGAGGAGGCTTTACTATTTAGTCTCTTCTCGATCTTGGCTTTGATAACTGCCTCCACAACTTGGGGTGCTATCGTTCCCTTCACAACCTGATCCCAAGATTGCTGCTCATCAACCTGCTTCTGCTGTTGCTGAATTGATTGAGCTAGATTCTCCTTGATTACCAACATTTTAACATGTATAGCACCCGTTTCTTCCAATGGCTTGGATGTGTGGCAGTCCTCTAGATGCTTGATTTGCTGTTTCAGCTGTAGATTTTCTATTTCTAGCTGCATGATTCTAATCTTCAATCCTGGATGGATTATGTCCTGTATTTTCCCCCATCGCGAAGCTCTTCAACTGCCATAATAAGGGCTTTTGTTTGTAGTTGGGTTGTAGAGGACTTTGGCATCATCTGCGTGGGACAGGGTGCCTGCTGCCCCTGTATTTGAGGACATAACTGTTGTGTAGGGATGACCTGAATGTCTGCAGGGCCTGTTGTGCAGAGCTGACCTAGAGCCAGAACATTATTAATAGGCAATGCCTGTTTTATCCACAAAAGCCTGAACTGCAGGTGCTACAGATTTGCAGGCGGAGTATTAGAGTGTGTGGAGCCCAGTCACAGAACCAGGGGTTGATCTGCCAGTCATGAGCGTTCTGCTGTATCAACAAACACTACAGATCTGTGGGCAGCAGATTCACTACAGATATTGGAAGTTACTGCTAGTTGGAGAATATTTGAAATGATCACCTTTGAGTTATATTTTTATATTCAAAGGTTTTGGCAACCATTTATAAATATAAGAATGCTTTCTTAAAATTATCCTTGGAATCAAGGCAAGCAACAGGGGATTCTTTCCGATAGTGCTTTTCATGGTCATTGGGTTCTATACATAAAAGTTAATTTTGTAGTTAATTGAGTTAATATGAGTATCTATTTTTCATGTAAAGATTTATCTTTTCTCATCTTTATGAAGTAAAGAGGTGTCTGAGACTGACCTTTAGAATGTTATGGGAGTGATGGATCTCAAAACCACTGGGCGTCAGCTAATGCTTTTTGTTTGAAAGCAGATTGAGCATTGCACTCCTAAAAGTGTTTTCATTACTATGCAGGTTTTGGAGAAGGCTCTAGAAATTTGGGATCTTCATGTAATTCCATTGGAATCACCATTGGCAGGGCAAGCCCAGATAGATCCTCAGAATGAAGATGGGTTTATTTGTCACCTTGAGAATCACTGGTTCTGTATCAGGAAAGTAGGTGGCGAGTGGTACAATTTCAATAGCTTCTATCCTGCTCCTGAACATCTCTCCAAGTTCTACCTTTCTGCCTACTTGGATACACTTAAAGGTGCGGGCTGGAGCATCTTCATTGTGAGAGGCAATTTTCCAAGGGATTGCCCTGTCTCTAGTTCTGAAACTAGCAATGCTTATGGGCAATGGTTTACTCCTGATGATGCACAGAGGATCACCAAATCCATGGCAATAACACACAATGCCTCTCATGAAAAAGAAAAAGAGTCTATGTCAAATATATCTTCTACTGCTGAGGTGAAGGGCGGGACAACTTCACCCATTGATAGCTCCAATTATGAAGATTCTCAGTTGAGGGCTGCTATAGCTGCTAGCCTGGGGAGCCAGAAAGTTCAGAGTTACTATCCGGATTCATTTGGCAGACCCTTTGACTGTATGCAAAACACGTTAGATTATGAAGATCCAGAATTGATGGCTGCTATTGCAGCCAGTTTGAAGGATTCTTCTACCTCTGGTAGTGGAAATTCTGATAATCTATTTGTAGCTCCATCAATGCAATTGCTGGGACAAGAGCCACAATTGTTGCCTCCTGTTGCTGCTAATACGGAGGACTCTCTGCCAACCTCAATCACCTCTGGGCAGACAAGTGGTTTACAAAACGAAGGCACCCTTCCTACGACAGACGATAACTTGCCAGAGAAACAAGAACCAACCTCCACAACTGCAATGGATATTGGCGTGGAGAACTCATCCTTATCCCAGGATCATACAGGCAACAGTCAGGCATCTCACATTGCAGCTCCAATGCTCAATGTGAATTCTGGCCATTCAAATGTTTCTCAATTAGCAGCTGCAATGGCGGCAAGCCTAGCTAATGTGCAAGTACCTCCACGAACAGATCGTCAGACATGACCAGGTATAAGCAGCGATTTCAAATCCAGAGGTCAATTGCACTGGCAACTTTACGCAAGGCAGATTGACTCTGATTTGAGCATTAAATATATTGGATTGCCCTTTAAAGACACATCCTTATTCATGGATTACTTGGAATTACTAAAAGATTGTGGCTGGAGAGGAAATTTGGTAGAATAATTTTGGATATTTGTTGTTGAATCATCATGCGGCAGGTCTGAAGTTATAGAACTGGCATCTTAAAATTAAAAAAATGCGTATATTCTTCCCTTGCTATCTCTTCCAGAGAGATTAACAATGTTAAATTAGTGCACATCAAGGGGTTCAACAACATTTTAGGTTATGCTTACCTGATACGTCTTTGATATGTATTATGGCTCAGAGCAGTCTCCTCATTTTTAACTTACATTCATCATGCTTCCCTTCTTCATCTTTAGGTCTTCTGGTCACATGCTACAAGAATGCCAAAATGTCTATCCATGGCAGGAAGATTGGAGTAGAAATTCAGATATAAAACAGTATCTTCAGCATATAAACTAGCAATATAATGGTCATTGTACCATCACTAATATCACGAAATGCCAGAAGATCCAACTATCCAATGGCAGGAAGATTGAAACCAGAAATTCAGTTATAAAACAGTATCTTCTGCAAATAATCTAGCAACATAATGATCACTGTACCATCACTAATTTCAAGAAATAATATCGGAGTAAATGTGGTAGTAGTAAGCCCCCCACACAATCACTGAGCCATTTTTGTTCAACATTAAAGCAACATGGAGAAAGATGTCATGACACATCTATCTTTTCATCTTTTCACTACTGTTTTTGTCAGGATTGTTTCTATAAGGGTAAATTACATTCAATATCCTGTCTGCTCTTGAAAATGTTTCGCTTTTATAGGTATGCAGATCGCATGTTTCAACTACTGGTCAATTAAGGCTTAATCATACATCTTGTTTTACTTACAACAGGAATTCCTTATGTGGTATGATCGCCTGTTTGTGGCTAAGGGCCTCCAGCGCCTCTTTGTTGCAAAAAACACCTCCAGTCCCTCATCCCAATCACTAGGATATGGGTGTTGTGCTGACTCTGTTTACTTCTGCAAAGATTAGAGCTTCCAACTATCAGTAATTTTTCTCAAGATTGCGGATTAGAATTGCTCCGAACTTCCCTGTCGCATTCTCAGCCCTCGTTTCCAAACTCGTAAACAGAGCTCAACCCTACAGGAAAAATCCACATTTGCTTGAGTGCGCTTCGGATTGGAACACTGTCCTGTTATGTTAGCAAGAAGCATTAAAAGTACAAATTATACCAACTTTAGTTGTTCTATGCCTTGTAACCGTAAGAAAAGCAGATGAGATCCATACATTCACTTTGGACCTTTATCAAAGAAACATCTGAATATTTGCTTAGAAGGTAACTGTTGATTTTGATACACCCAATTTGTCGAAATCCTATGAGGTGGGGCACTCGCTCTTTACCCACTTATAAGTCGGTAACTTATAAATGGCCCAACTGAAAGGAACCACTGACATATGATATTGGAGAATATATATATACACATATATATGACAAATAGGTGAAGAAACTCATACATTATAAAGCCCCTTTAGTGAATTCTTGTGACCGATGTTTACATGCTAATGGGAGACGTGGAAAAATAATATTTGCACTGATGTTTCTCTTAATTAAACACTAACAACAATCATATAGTCGCTCTTTACCCAATTATAAGTCGGCAACTTATAAATTGCCAAATGAAAGGAACTACTGATATATAATATGGGAGAATATACATATGACATAATATTGGAGAATATACATACGACAAATAGGTAAAGGAGCCCTTATATATATATTGAGGCTTTTTAGGGAGTTCATGTGGCCATTGTTTGCATGTTAATGACTTGGAAAAATAATATTTGCACTAATAATTCTCTCCACTAATGTTTCTCGTAATTAAGAAATAATTACTGTACATAACAACAAATTATATATTTTTGATTTTTTTTATATGGTTATAACCATATTTTAAAGTTAAAAATTACGAATAAAAAACCGAAGGCCAAAGGCACAACCCAATCAAAGAGGAAATATATGGCTGCTATTTTCCACTGACACACAAATGTCGAGTACTCGACAGTTATTCTTGGGGATATTGCTGAAATTACATTTTGCGTGCCCTTAGATCCAACGGTGTCTAAGCACTCTGCGGCGGGGTGCCTAGACGTTGCCTTAAAGTTGAGGGATTTGCAACTATTTCTGATGTTGTACAGTACTTGCTCTGGGTCCTTCCACTTTTCTGCTGCTACATTTTATTTGTCGCCATTATTTCTTTAATTGGTCCTCTATGCATGTTTGCATCTGCACATTTCTGCCACGTGACATAGAATGGTTGTGAGACTTGTGCATCTGTGCATGTTTGCATCTGCACATTTCTGCAACGTGACATAGAATGGTTGTGAGACTTGTGCATCTAGTCCATTAGTAAAAAATCTCCATGTCCAATGACTTTTGCCCAAGTCTTGGTTGTTATGACCCCATGCCTATGTACACAAATCAATGAATTTGTGTAGTGGCATGGTCGTGGTATGGTCCCGGTGTTGGCCCTTGCACATCATATCTTATTTAAAAAGTTTAGAAAATAAAGTAAAAAATGAGCATCGTTCATGATATCCCATAATTTAAGTTAACACAACCTCACCAACTCTTATTCCACAACCCTAAGTTAACACAACCTCTCACCAACTCTTATTCCACAACCCTATTACACTGTTAGTCAGTAGCCATAATTCATTTTAACTTTCTTGTTTCACAGTAGGGTAACATGGCATAACAGTTGGTAGCAGGAACTCATTTTAATTACCTTGACACAACCTCTCACCACCTCGAATTCCATGACCCTATTGCACTGTTAGTTTGTAGCCATAACTCATTTTAATTTTCTTGTTTCGCAGTAGAGGAACACGGCATAACAATATATAGCCAGAACTCATTTTAATTACCTTGTTTTAATTAATTATGTTGCCTGACAACACAGATATAGTGGGCATTTAGGGTCCTTATTCTGAATGGTGCAGTTGAAAGCTCTAGCATATGGTTGTAGGTAATTAACTCATTTATGTTGTCTTTGCATTTATGTTGATCTTGTAAAAGCGAGATTATGACTTCACCATGTTTTCAATCAATTTGGAGCTTGTCCATTAGTTGAATAATTTTAAAATTGATTTTTGACAAACGCCTTGCTTTCATTTACCACTAAATTAAACTAATCAACTATCTCATTTACTAGTAAGTTAGACCTAATCAACTATAACATTTACATCTCTAATTGAAGGGGAGCATTATATAAGGTGAATAATGACTAACACTAGTGATACTCAACCATAGAGACAAAAGAGGGAGCATAACAGAACATTCCTGATCTTTGCATTTGTTTACAAAAAATTCGCCTTTAATGTCCCACGCAAATATGTACTTAACACTTTATCATGGGTCAAATGATTCTATTTTTATGTTGCTTGCTTATCGATTTATATTGTGTATCTCTGCATCTTAGAGGGAGGACTTTGGAACTATTCTTTCTGTTTATTGTACATACTCTGCTATGTTATTTTTCCATTACCTTTTACTTTTCATCATTTTGTTCTTAATTGGCCCTCTTTGCATGTTTGCATCTCCACATTACTATCACGCAACATATAGTGGTTGTGGGAGGTGATGTGAGACTCGTAAAGTTAGTTGCACTCAGTCAATTCAACAAGAATTCACCATTTTCAATAGCATTCGCCCTTGCACGTTTTGGTTGATGTGATCATTTGTCTATTAAAATTTTACAAAAATGAATACTCATCAATGAATTTGCCGAGTTGCATGGTTGTGCACGTCTAGTGGTTGGTCCTTGCTCATCATATTTTCTTGAAAAAAAGAAAAAGAAGGGTGTGCAACAAATGCCATAAGTTAATCTAACACCACCTAACATTCTATGACCCTACCCATGTGTTGGCAGCCAAAATTAATTACCTTTATTTTGTAGTAAGTAACATGGATTGATTCCATTGAGATATCAGATAGCTACTTGTAGTTGAGCTCTCTAACATATGCCTTTTTAGTTAATTTACTCACATTTATATTTTCAATGCCTTGTAGCTTACCTCATTGGAGTTAAATAAATTAGTATGCAATATTTTTACCTTGTTAGCGCCTTGCCATTGGTTGAATATTTTTAAATATGGACCATGGTTATGATAAAGTTCTAACTCAATATTGATGCGAATATAATATAATTCGCGAGTTTAATGACTACTTTTGAGAATTTAGGAGATTGTTCACTAGATTCTTTAAAAGATATATGAAAAACTTCAATTTTAGGTGGGAGTGTTTTCTTTCAAGTTATTTTTTGGAAAAGGAAGTTAATTTTCCTTTAAAAATAAGCTAGAGAAAAATAGGGATTTTCCAAATGATTAACCTAATGGTGTGTGTGTCTATTTCACTCTAAAAAAATGTCATTTTGAAAAACACTATAAAATTGTTGAATAAAAAACAAGTACAATTAAAATATGAGGTTTGAAACTTTCAAAAATTTCAAATCTAAATATTAATAGAACCATATTGGACAATTTTCATTTTGATGAATCCAAATTGCAAATACTTTCCATTAATTAAAATATATTTAAAATCAATCCATTCAAGTTCAAGATGAGCTTCATTTGGGATTATTATTCCCAATCAATAAATTTGATGGCTCTCCACCTTTACTTTCATTGTTTTTTTGGCGTGGAGAGTTTTTCTCCAATGATTGGTTGAGTAGATTTACAAAGTCGACCACCTTTTGTAAATCAAAGTCATATGCCAATATATCGATATCATGCATTGTGAAAGTAGTAGTTTTTGGTTTATTTTTAGGCATGCATTCACCCCCTAAATATTTGTTGGAGTGAAGGAGTGCTTCTCAATGCCTCGTAAATACCACATAAGCCATCACTTAATGGAGTGTGAGACCAATGTATTGTAATGAATTTAATTTGACCTCATTGGTGAGACCATTCAACAACTTAGACAATCCAAAATAAATGACCATTTTCATCATCACTTGAAGAAATTGCAATCATAACATAGACTCTAAAGCTCATTAACATTTCATTTCCACATTTCTTGTGGACATTCACATTGCTCTCGTGTCCTCCTTGAACCTATAGTCATTTTCCTTCTATATTTTAGTTTGGAAGGGATGTTATTAGACTTTTTAATATCTAGATTTGCTTCTTATGGATGATGTGATTAAAGCTATTTGAATGGGACAAGCGTTTTCTTATAATTATTTTTTAAAACAAGTTTTTTTTTATGTATTATTATTTTGCAACAAAGAATTTTTTCTAGTGCTTTGCTTCATTTGCTTCAAAGTACTTATTAGCTTTGCTTATTAAACCACAAATTTCTCCAATACATGCTAAATAGTAAACATCTTGATGTTACATTTTTGAAACATTCCATTCATTGATTGGAGTGAGGAATGCAAATTTAGCAACCATACAACACATAGGCAAAAGCATAGTTGAAAAATTGCAAATCTTTAGGTGGAGACCATTGAAGAGAGTTGCAATATTGCTTCCTCCAAAGTAGTGTCATGCCTTCCACATTTTTTTATCAAGTGGTTGAACCTATGATAATTTAACTTTTCAACGCATTGTTTTGTATCACCCATTACACCTTCTAAAATCTATACTTTCATTACAGATAAAACATAAGGCTTAGGGTTGTAGACTTTTGTAATGGTAGAAGTTAAAGACTTAATTGTCCACACATTCTTCCTCTTCATACTGTTACAGAAAAATCCCCCTACGGACATGTAGATTTTGCTTTGGATTCTAGACCCCTAATACCGAGATAGAAAGATGCAAATGGACACTAACATCCCTTTAAATATAGTTAAGCTAATCAAAAGAAAGAGAGGGAGAAGGTATGTTGTACCTTGTTTCAAAGCTTGTCCTTGCTTTATCGAATCTGAACTTGATTTCCAAGCTCCTTAGCATGACACGATACCTGCAATGCAATGGACAATGAAGAAAAACAAAGACTTCCTACTCTACCAATATTAGTTTAAACCAAATTCATCCATAATAGACAAGCATATGTAAAGATACATAAACTAGAAGGGAATAGGCCAATCATATATTAATGAGAACTTTAAAAAAACATTTACAATCTGTAGATGCAGTTGCAACCTCTCCAAGTCCTCCTCGTCCAGCCTTTGCACGATGCTCTCAAGATCATAGGTTTGATATCCAAAAGCTTTCTCCCAAGATCATAAGTTTGATACCTCAAACCTGTCTTTTCTTCTCCATGGAAAATGCTCATTATATATGTTTTGGAGGCTTAACCTCCATGGAGAAGATCACTCATAAGATCCACTAAAAAGGGATCTCCAAGTTTTTTAGGGAGAAAATATCTCTTCAAGGATTTTAGGGAAGAAATATCTCTCAAGGATTTTAAAGAGGAAATATTTCAACCATCCATGAGATTCTCAACCTCCTCCTAAAAATAAGAAACCAATGTGAGGTGGATTCTCACTCTAAATTAATTTCCTTTTCATGAATATTAATAATTAATTCATGTGCACATAGTATTTTGACCTTCATATAATATATTTCTCCTCCACATTGACTAGAGATTGTGACATGTTATTTAAGGGTGTCGAGGTGTATGCGACACTTAGCAAGGTGCATATGCCACTTTTACAACACTTAGGGCGAGGTACCTAGGTGTGGAAATTTGATGTGTAACACACTGATAGAGAATTGATTGAACATTCAATCAATTTAATCATGAATGTGTCTAACAAAGTAAGAAACCAACTTAACTTTATGAAACATCCCCAAATTCCACAAGAAAAGGAAGATATGCAAGAACACCTTGCCATTTTTATTTTCTTGTTGCACATATAAAAATTATGGTAAAGGGATTTTCAAATTTATAGCACTTGATGAGTTATTGTGCATATTAGATTTGGATTAGTTATGACGTTTGGCGTCAATAGATAAGCTTTAGGCAACAATTTCTCATTAAAAACCATGCAACTAATTAGATGAGTTTGTGCATTTTTTTTTTTCCTTTAAAGTTTTAAGAAAATGAAAAAAAATGAGGGAACATTGTGTCTTTTTTTCCCATGCCATTTATAATCAAACCTAAATATTTATCAAGATTGGTATCACACTTCTTTTTATGCTTTTCCAATTTTTGTTCTAATGTTTGTTTTGTTGTTGACGTTCTTGAAGCTCAACACAATTGTTTTTATGCATTATTTTGATTCAATAATAACAATGAAGCATATTGTTTTGATTCAAATAACTATATATACAATGATTTACCTTTTTTGTTTCATTTTGTAGTGTTCTTTCTATCTTGAGGACAAATTAACAATTCGTGGTATCTTAACACTCTTGTATTGAGCGACCCATACTTTTGTAAAATATGAATACATCAAACAATGCAATTTACAACTTATAATTACTTTCTTATGCACACTGTGTACTTCTTTCCTTGAAAAGTAGTCAAAGAGGTGAATAATATTCTTATTTCGTAAATGCTCTCCATAGTTTAAGAAGAAGTCCTTTATCCATTACAATCAAAATTTGTTATGTAAGAACTTACCTTTGAGTCATGGTTTTGCTATTTGAATTTAGATTCGCCTCCTTATCTTGTACATGAATTTCAAACTTAATTGCATATGTTTCAACGTTAACAAATTAACTATGCCAAGCATTGAGACTTTTTCATTGTTGGCACGATATCCTCCATTTGCCACAAATATTTTGACACAAATCATAACTTATAAATTTCTTCACAGTAACAACACATTTTATTTTTAAATTTTTTTCATAATTACAATAA
>ML801032.1:133528-151619 GCA_009831015.1 Picea engelmannii
TGTGATTGTTTATTTCTTATTGCTCATTATTGGATAATAATTCTACATTGATATAACATTTGAAGAAAAAAGATTATAATTACGCTATTACTAATTCACCTCCCCTCTCAGTATTCCAACAACTATAATGGTTGAGTTGGACATCTTAAAGTCAAAGAAATTTATTTGTTACATTTTCATTTGATAATAGTTAACAATACATAAACCACACCTTGGAGAAGATCTTGGGGAGATCATCCTTGATATGATAAATATTCTTGAGACACTAAATATTTAATATTTTATAATACCACTACACACACACACACACACACACACACACACACACATATATATATATATTCCTCTTTGATATCATAAATATTCTTGAGACACTAAATAGTTAATATTTTAGAATACCACTATGTCCACATTAAAAAAAAAATTCCATAATAATTGCTTCATAGTGGGTCAATTTGGAATATGAAAATTATTTTACATTATTAATCTATTTAAGAGAAGAAATAATATTTTGATTTAAGAAAAAAAATGCATGTATTTTAAAGCAATGAGAATTGGAATACTATATATTTAAAATATAATTATGTCAAATTCATATATTAAAGATAGATTTTCATGAAAACCACCATCTTTGTCCACCTGTCACCTTCTTTGGATCCTTTGTATTCCATTCCTTTGCTTCCTTTACTCTCGGTATTCAGGTAGAGTGGTATTCGTTGTCATGATCACGTTTCCCCTGCCTCCGTCCAGATTTGAGAGATTTGAACAACCACATTCAGTGCTTTATTGACCCTCACCGCTTCTTTCAAGAATCTCCCACACAAACATCCAGATGGTCCACACTGTGGTGTTTCTATGGCGGTTGAGTGCATCAATTGACTTGGTCTAGGATGTGGTGGTTGAGTGCATCAATTGAATTGGTCTAGGCTGTGGTGGTTGAGTGCATCATCCAACTCCCTTCCATATATTTAAGACATAATCTTGCTGATATACTGCATATTGATTCTTCGATAGAATTGGGTACCTTTGTTGGTGCATCTATTTGTCTGCAGAATCATCCAAACCTCCATCAAACATATCATCTGAGCCCATTTTCTGTAGCATTACAAAATTCTTCTATGGATCATTGGTGAGGTTGGGCATGGTTGTTTCATTTACCTTTCTCTCATCCACTGACCCCATTTCACACAGTTGGCGAAGGCTCTTCTATGAAATTCACACCATCAAGACTTAATTTGACATGCATTTGGTATCGAACGAAGTCAACGATATTCTTCTCCTGCTGTTGGATTTGAGAAGCTTATATGAGGTTCTAGAAAACATTAAAATGTATGGTATTCTTTCACTTTGTCACCAATGCAATGCCATTATTGAGGATGTTTAGGAACTCCTCATAGATGGGATTTTTCTCCTTTTTAGGCTTTTGTTGTCCCGACAAATAGAGCTCTTGAACATTTGGAATTAGGCTTGTGACCAGGCCATCGAATCTACTGTATGAATTCTTGCAATTAAGGATATAAATCTTGTAAAGGATGTGGTCTCCTACGCTAAGTAGTGGGAACGAAAAAATTGTTAAGCAAACAAAATGATAACTCCCTCCAGTTGCTATGAACTTCGATATCAACTTTCTCTGCTCTGTAAGTTTTTCTGGTTACACACTGGTTTTGCTTTAGAATCTTTTTCAATTCAGTTACATACACATATTTATTTTACGAAACGAAATTTCTCCGTTCCTTTTAATATTGATATAGTACAAAAGAGTAGCCATTCTAAATTTAGTGGGTTCAAGTTATAGTAGAGAATTGCTCCAATAAAAATGCAAGTTAATAATTTTTCTATTAACTTGCCCATTAAAGAAAAAAATCGCTATACAATTAAACAACTCCCATATATATTGGTTATCTTCGTTGAATAGCATTGCAAGTCCATGGTCCTGGATGCTGGCAACTCCACAACATGTTGTGGAAGTCGGAACTTGAAAGGTTCTCAACCCAATGTTGAGCTTGACCAATCCTAAGCTTGTGGAAAGGGAAACTCATTATCACCAAACCTTCATGTTACAGGACATAGTAGGATAATTAGTCAATGTTTTGTGTTTTTCATTTTGCTTAATGTTTTGTCAGTCTTTTGGTTTGGTATTATTGGTATTCAATTTTTTACCATGTTTGAAATCAGAGCATCTCAACAAATAAATTAGCGATTACAGTTGGATTTTAATTTCAAAATAACCATTAAGAAAAGTGTCCTTCATGTTACAGGACATAGTAGGATAATTAGTCAATGTTCTGTGTTTTTCATTTTGCTCAATGTTTTGTCAGTCTTTTGGTTTGGTATTATTGGTATTCAAATTTTTACCATGTTTGAAATCATAGCACCTCAACAAATAAATTAGCGATTATAGTTGGATTTTAATTTCAAAATAACCATTAAGAAAAGTGTCCTTCATGTTACAGGACATAGTAGGATAATTAGTCAATGTTTTGTATTTTTGGTTTTTCTAATGTTATTTATTTATTTTTTTGGTTTGGTATTATTGGTATTCAATTTTTTACCATGTTTTAAATTAGACCATCTCAACAACAACAATATTTAGGTCAAAGTAAAATCTATTAAAGAATAATCTAGTAATTATATATATGCTCCCAATATGTATTTGGCTAATATTTGCTTAATACCATATGTACATATTATTATTATTTCAAGCTTAAACCCTTATTATATAGGTAAATTAGAAGACATCTGCAATGAAGTATTACACACAAAAAAACCACTTATTAGAGAAAAATTTTCAGCACTTGAGGCCATTCCTAGAGTAGATTTTTGTCTAATTATCACCATGAAATAATCACAATAAGGTTAAGCTTAATCAAATCTATACAAATTTATCTCTATAAGAAGGTATCAAAACCAACTAAGAAAATATTTTATAAAATTTAAGAATATTAAATGCACATACTAAGCAGTGACGATTCCTGCAGAGTTTCTCGGTAAGAGTTTGAGCTTCATGCTAAACCATCCGAATTTGTACTTGAGTTCAATTTAAAAAAAATAATTTTTGATGTCAAAGATGCCATATGATGCAGGAGCATTGACCTCATAGGTCAAAATCACATTTACCACTGGAGTTGGTTTCCTAATTTCTTATTTAAATTTGTAATAATTCGAATTGTCTCTAGAAGACATTTTGGGTAAGTTCGTTTGCTAGGTGTCGAGTTGTTACTAGAGTTTAGGAACATTTTCAGATTTGGATTTTGTTTAGATAACTTAGGATTTTTGTTAGGATATGAGCTATCTAAGGGATCGAAAGACATTGAGTGTTTTGTAATATTTAGAAGGTTAGAGAGGGTAAGCAAGTGTGTGAGATTGAGTGTGAAAGGGTGGATTGCATAGGTTTGAGAGACCATGAAGGAGTGGGCCTTTTTGTATAATTTTATTCCTTCAATGATATAATGAAAGACTAGATTGTGTGGTATTGTCATCCTTTGTGTTTGAATGATTAAATTACATGTATAAATTATCTGGACAGTGTGACGAGGTTTGGTGATTGCATGAGAAAGGATCATGTGTAGAGTAGTTCCATGTCCAAACCAAGTCCTGTTAAAATTCCCGTATGTTTGTGTTTTATTAGAATGGACGGTTAGGATTGACCGAAGAACATAGATCAACAACTCATATCATAATGGGAATCATCTCTCGATGATTTTTCATTAGCTTGACACTTGATTAAGTCCACGGTCACGAGGTCTAGTGATTCGATGATTCGATACATGTGACACTAATAGAAATAAAGTAGATCAGAGGGTGGATATTAGATTGTCATATAGATGGTTCTTGTTCATTTCATATCTCATCCATCGAGAGTTCTGATAATTGGGAAGTGCTAAAATTTTCGACGTCTCGATGACGATATTTGTCAACATCTGACTTGTGGAGGTCCAACATACGTTTCATATTCAGAATGGCAAGGAAAAACATTATACGAAGGAGAATGATCCACCGTTGATCACGATAGGATTGACGATGATCCTATTTTAAACGATATCGTTGAATTATTTAAGGGTGGTCCACCAATTAAAATCTAACCGTTGATCGAGAGAGAAGATCGACGGCGTGGAGTCTATGCATATCAACAAAGTATGAGGAGTTTAACACAAGGAGTGTCGAGACCCCGCGGTCCGTAGGCTCGAGATACATCAAGATGCCGTCAGTTTCCATGGTCGCCCACAAAGAGGCTTTGGAATTTAATTAAGAACAATCAATGGTCTAGATCTGATCCGAGATCTAGATCAAGGGTGGACATTATATCGCCCATCGGAACTTTTAGAATGTTGGATCATTTTTTTTTATTGTTGATGAAATTTAGGATCAACGATCCAGGGTGAACACACATGTTGAGAGTGCTAGAGGTTTAACGGAGGTTCAACCATACACATAGTGGTTTGGGATAACTAATCTCATACACGTGGACGATGAAGAATGAACACAGATCCATCAATAACGGTTTTGAAACCCACTCCTTGATCACTCTCCTGACTAAGGAGAATACCACTTGGTTAATGTAGTATACCAACCCGTGAAAAGTAGCTTTCGGTCATGGTATATGGTCTTATGGAGTAAAGGGATAAGGAGATAGCCTGGAAAGAGTTAACGAATGAGTTTTAGCCCCGGTTATCGAAGTTGTTCGTGTGGACGACAAAGGGATAGTAAACATATAAAAGAAAGGTTTGGAATTTACAAGGAAAGCCCGATATCAATGACAAGTCTAAGTTCCTCTGTGTATATGGTAAATAATTGGGCCCAAAGAAGAATTAAGAGCAACTTGAGCTTAAAGATGCTATCAAGTTACTTATAACTCCGTGCCTGTGGGAAATTGACTAGTAAGGTCATCAATTTTGGTATCAGAGTAGAATTAAAATGCTCATTTCAATGTTTGCAGGGAATTAAAATCATCATAGAACCACAAGTGCATGAGAAAACAAGGATATAGTGAAGAAACTTGCAGGGGTGAAGCAAAGAAGTTTTGGAAATGCAGATATGGTGAGATCTAACATGTAATATGGTTTTTACCTTTTCAAATTGATTTGGAATGAAAGCAGTGGAAAAGTATATGTTGACAAGGAACTTTGATTCCAGCCAAAAGTACAAGGTTGAAAAGGAAAGATGGGACAAGATCCTGAAATAGATATTGCAAGTATTGAGTTTTGTATTTGGTAATAACTTTGGTAAAAACAAAACTATATGTATGTATTGCAAGTAGCAACAAAGAGGTATTATAGTAGAGGATTGCAACTAGAAGGTTGTAATAGTGAAAAGGTCTCACAAGAGAAGCTTGTGACAGATAAAGCCTTACAACAAGGGGTGCTGTAGATTATTTCCAACTAATATTGGAAAGTAGAAAACATTGGAAGTTCTCAAGAAAGTGTGAGTAGAGTGTAGAGAGCCAAGTGAGGAGTAGAGGATGCTCATGAGGTTCTAGAATAAATGACTGTTGATTAATTGGGTTGGTTGTCATTGATGTCAAACCTTGAAGAAAGTCCAGTAGTGAATTTTGGTAGCACAAAGGTTTGGGTAATGGACCTAAGTTTGTTTGATGTATAATGGTATGAATTTTGATATATTTGTAGGTAAGACTATTCTAGATGGATATTACATGTCATGCCATTTATGGTGGTATGTGGAACATCACATAACTTCTCACGGTTTGAGAGTTATGGCCTTTATACGAATTTGGAGGACCCTCATATGTTGGCTTGAAGCCCCAAAAAGGTCAAAGAAGTCAAAGTTCTTGCAAAGAAGAAATTATTTAAATAATAAAGTGAAGTGACAAAGTAAAACATGATTATTTAAATAATGAAGTGAAGTGACAAAGTCAAAGAGGATTATTTAAATAATAAAGTGAAGTGACAAAGTCAAGGAGGATTATTTAAATAATAAAGTAAATGGAGAACTTTCTAATTATGGAAAGTGGTTAGAAGTGTGTTAGCCCTAAAATAAAGAAATTGGGTTAAGATGGTTAAAAGGTAAACCCTTGAGGAAGCTACATGAAAGTATAAATAAGAGTCAAGGATCTCTCATTTGAATCACACTTGAACATATTGAATATATACAAGTGATTGAGGTAACCAAATGACATCTAAGATGAATTTCAGGGGGAAGGTGAAGTAAAGAAGGCCTAAATTCAAGGGATGATAAATTATTTTGATGATGCTTTCTAAGGTATGTTATTTATTGGTCATCTCACCATTTTCACAATAATTTTTTTTCTAGAATGATTCAGAACATGAAATTGGGAGGCCATTGAGAAAACATATCCAAGTAGCCATGGTACAAATTCCAGCATGTGGGTCATTTTATTTTTGGAGTTACACTCCATAGAAAATAGGGTTTGTGGCTAGTCCTAAAACTAGTCTAAAACAAGTGTTTCGGGTAAAAGCATCATAACTGTTTCATAATAGATCCAAATTTGGTAATACCAAATGTGTTTGTAAGAGTGCAATCTGTAGTATTATGTGTAAAATTTTCATATCCATACAACAAACATTCAGTGCGGGGTACACTCTACAAGTTCGCTCTCTAGAATAAGCCAAAATTCAACAAGGTATGCCATTTTTTCTATAACTCCTTTTATGAGAGTTTCCAAGTAGTGACACCTAGAGGAATTGCATAAAACACATTGAAGAACATTGTGTACTATTTTCAGATCTTTATTCATTACAGGTACATAGTTATGATTATTTCAAGTTAGGGTTGTTGACTAATCCAAAACTAGTCATGTGAGAATAAAATAAAGGTTGATGGAAATGCTAGTTTCTTGTTGTTAAATTTAAGGAAGGTTAGCAGGTTGAGGTACAGGTTGGTGCATGGTTGATGCACTTGTTTATGGTACATGTTGATTATATGTTGAGATACATGTTGATGCATGGTTGACACATGGTTTAGTTTATTGGTACAGGTTTATAGGTACAGGTTGATTACAGGTTGATTGGTACATGTTTACATCAATATATATCACAGTAATATTGTGATAGTGGTTCCATCATTCTACTTATACGTCAGGGCAGCTGGACGGGGCAAAGACAAGTGGTTGTAGCCGGAGAACATAGGGGGTTGTAGCCTCCTTTTGGTTGTAGCCAGAGAATTGGGGAGTTGGAGCTTCCCTCAAGTTGTATCCTGATAAACTAGGGGGTTGGAGCCGCCTTCCAGTTGCAGCAGGAAAACAAAGGAAGTTGGTGCTTCCAATGAATGTAATTCTTCAAGACATAAGAAAAATCATTTAGTGGTTTTCTCCTGCTCTGGGTTTCCACGTAAAAACACTGGTGTACTGTGTATGTGTATGATTGTTCATTTGTTCAATGTTTATTTACTCTGCAAATATTAGATGATAATGCTACATTGATATAACACTTTCATTATATGGTTAAAAATGATTAATTTCGCTATTACTGATTCACCCCCCTCTCAGTAATCCAACAATTGGTATCAGAGCAGGTTCCCTCAGAAATCAGTTTAACCACTAAAAGGTATATCATGGAGAGAGAAAACATGTATAAAAATGGAATCCCACAATTTGATGGACATAAGTATGCATTTTGGAGCATAAGGATGAAGACATATATACATGCACATGGATTTGAAATTTGACAATCAATTGTAGATGGATACACAACACCAACAATTCCACCAAAAAATGACAAAGCAATGAAACTCGGTCAAAATATTTCCAAAGCCACAAATGCACTTCTGAATGGCCTTGGAGAATCAATATTCACCAAAGTTGTACATTGCAAATCCGGTAAAGAGATTTGGGACAGACTTCAAAATATTTATGAAGGAGATTCAAAAGTCAAAGCAAAAAAGCTTCAAACTTACATAGGTCAGTTTGAACAACTAAATATGAAGGAATACGAGAACATTGCAGCTTACTTTTTAGGATTCGATAAAACCGTAAATGCAATCTTTGGATTGGGAGAAGAAATAAAAGAATCTGTAATTGTTCAAAAGGTACTAAGATCTCTTTCTATGAGATTTGACCCTAAGATATCAACACTAGAAGAAAGAGAAGATCTAAACTCAATAAGCATGGACATACTACATGGAATATTCACAACATATGAAATGAGAACTGAACATGAAAATCCAACTATAAAAGAAGCAACCTTCAAAGCATCCAAAAGGTCAAAGCAAAAGAGAAAGAAAAAATGAAAATAAAATAACAGCAGCAGTGACGTCTTGGAAGATGATGAAAAAGTGGCCAACTTTGTCAGAAGATTGAACAAGGGAACCAATGACAGGTATAGAGGTAATCTTCCTTTGATTTGTTTTAATTGTAATGGTATTGGTCATTTTTCTAACAAATGTCCTCATAAGAAAAAGAGAAATGATGAAGGTTACTCAAATAAGAAACAAACATATAAAGGAAAAAGAACCACAAATAAAGTTTTCAAGAAAAGCTTATGCACCAAAGAAGACATCTCATCATTAGATGAAGATGAATTCAGTGACAGTGAGACATAAAGAGTTCTATTCATGGCAGTATAAGACTCCAATAAAGAAGACTCCGAAGAAGAATATGAATAGAACGAAGAAGAATATGAAGAGGTAGAAGTTGACTACCGAGAAGAATTGTTGTGTGCCATAGAAGTTATCAGAAGAGAAAAGAATAAAAACAAGAAACTATAAGCGGAACTAGACAAGAAAGAAGACACTCAAGAACTAGAACAAATGATCAAAAGTTTGAAGGTTCAAATTGAAGAAGATAAAAGAATTGAAGAAGCAATCAAAGAACAACTAGAAGGAAGAGATAGGATCATTGGAAATTTGGAAGCATAAATTGTCACATTAAGAAAGGATATTCAAAAGAAAAATATGCAGAACAACTCAAATGTTTTGAATGACATTATCAACACTAAAAAACCTTATCATGAAAAGTCTGGACTTGGATACAATCAGACAGAATATGGATCAATCTCCAAAACAACAGAACAAGAAACATATCCTAAAATATATGCAAAAACAATCAAAGGGGATAGGAAGGTATACAAAGAAAATTACAGGGACACTCCTCCATCGAGAAGATTCATATTTCAGAATCAACGATCGACAGAAACATATAGGCCTCAGGAAGAATAAAGATTCATAAGAGTACCTCCTTTCAGAAGATCTTCAACTCCCAGGTATCAAACTATATTTTTTGGTTTATGTTATGCATGTAATAATTTTGGACATAAAGCTGTCAATTGCAGAGCTAACAACAGGAACATAAACAACTTTGAAAGCCATACACAAAAATGTTATCCAAGAAGGCCTAGTGAAACACAGAGAAAAATTTACAACAGGTTTGAATCTTTGAGCACTGAAGTGGAATGCTACAAATGTAACAACTTTGGACACATGGCCAAATATTGCAGAATGAAAATCCCTCATAGAGAATCACAACAAAACAACAACAATCACAGACAAGAACCTCAGAAAAGGATATGGATAAGAAAACATAATTAATATAGCAATGAAGAATGCACACTCGCTCTACAAGTTAAGCAGAAGAAACGTGGTTGGTATGTTGACAGTGTCTGTTCAAAACACATGATAGGTGATAGAGACAAGTTTCTTACATTAAGAAAGGAAAGATATGGACCAGTCTCCTTCGAAAATGATGATTCAACTAAAATCATTGGAAAAAGGAACAGTTAGAATTGGGAACAAGAATACCAAGGTAGAAAATATTATACTAGTAGAAGATATGAAACATAATCTTCTAAGTGTGAGTCAAATGTGTGACCAATTTCATAAAGTTACTTTAGATTCACAAAAGTGCAAGATAAGAAAAAAAGGTTCAGGAAAATTGATTGCAACAACTGCAAGAACTTCAAGCAACATATATGTATTAAGTGAAATTGGAAATGAAGTGTTTCCTAGGAAAGGAAGATGAAAGTTGAGTATGGCACAGAAGAATGGGTCACATACATTTTGATAACCTTGTCAAAGCCAACAAAAGAGAAGCAGTTAGACAAATTCCCGAGATCACGAAACCAACCAACACTTTATGCAAGAATTGTCAACAAGGAAAACAAACAAAGACCAGGTTTAAATCAAAAGAATATTTAACGACAAGACCAGGTTTAAATCAAAAGAATATTTAATGACAAGACCACTATAAATTGTGCATACTGATCTAGTTGGACCAACTACAAAAAAGGGTTTAAAAGGTGAGAAATACTTTATGTTATTAGTTGATGATTATACAAGGATGACTAGAGTTTTCTTTCTCAGGAATAAGTTAGAAGCTTTTGAAAAATTCAAGGTCTACAAGGAAATGGTTGAAAATGAAATGGATTCAAAAATCAAATGCTTGATATCCAATAATGGAGGAGAGTTCACTTCAAAGGAATTTATGGAATAATGCAGAAGGAATGGAATAAAAAGACAATTCTCCGTTGCTAGGACACCTCAACAGAATGAAGTTGTTGAAAGAAAGAACATGACAATACAAGAAATGGCTCGAACAATGCTAATGGATTCCAAATTGACATATATCTTTTGGACACATGCAGTGGATACAACAATTCATATTCAAAACAGAGTAATGCTCAGAAAAAACATGGACAAAACTCCCTACAAGCTATGGAAAGGAAGACCAACAAATGTGAAGCACTTTAGAGTGTTTGGAAGCAAATGTTACATCAAAAGAGAAGATGGAAGACTGAGAAAGTTTGACTCTCGTGTGGAAAAATGAGTACTTGTTGGTTACTCAAGTACATGGAAAGCATACAAGTGTTACAACCTGAGATTGAACAAAGATGTTGAAAGCATCAACGTAACAATTGATGAAACATGTATACAAGAATTAAGGGAATAAGAAAATGAATCAATGGAACAAATTTATGAAGAAGAAGTAGAAGATGAAAAATAAGTATAAGGGGAAGATAAAGAGGATCTGACAGAAGCAGAAGAGAAAGTTCAACAAGTGCCTCCAAATACACCTAGTAGACGAGTACAAAAGAATCATCCTTCAGATCAGATTATTGGAAACAAAGATGCAGGAGTTGAGACTAGAAGAAGAATCCATTCACCAGAACAAACGCACCTAGCACACTCATCTATGATTAAAACAACTTGTTTTGAAGAGGCCAACAAGGATGAATTTTGGAATAAGGCCATGGATGAAGAATTGGATCAAATAGAGAAAAATGATACTTGGGAATTGGTTTTAAGACCAAAGGATAAGAATGTGATCGACACAAAGTGGGTATACAAGAATAAATTGAATGAAGATGGACAAGTTACAAGAACAAAACTAGATTGGTATACAAAGGATATGCACAGGTTGAAGGAATTGACTTTGAAGAGACATTTGCCCCAGTTTCCAAAATGGAAGCAATCCGATTGATTTTAGCTTATGCATCCTCCAAAAATATTAAAGTGTATCAGATGGATATAAAATCAACTTTTCTGAATGGGGAACTTGAAGAAGTCTACATTGAACAACTAGAAGGATTTCAGTTGTCAGCGAATGTAGATTATGTGTGTGAATTAAAGAAGACCTTGTATGGTCTAAAACAGGCTCCTAGAGCATGGTACTCTAGATTGGGTAAATATCTACAATAGGAAGGGTTCAGAAAAGGAAGTGCATACAACAAACTCTACTTCAAGGTAACTCAAGATAGTATTTTATTAATTGAAGTTTGTGTTGATGATATTATTTTTGGAAGTACTGATGACAAGTTTAGACATAAATTTTCAAAGGACATACAAAATGAATTTGAAATGTCATTACTTGGAGAACTATCCTTCTTTCTGGGTATTGATATATGTCAAAGAAACCAAGGAATTTTTATTTCTCAAACCAAATATATTAGAGAAATGATAAAGAGGTTCGGAATGGAAGATTACAAACCAATTATCACTCCAATGCAAACCAATTGTAAGTTGAGAAAATATGATGATTCAAAGTATACAGATCAGAGGAAATACAGGTCAATGATTGGTAGCCTACTATATGTGACAACATCTAGACCAGGTGTAATGTAGGCAGTTGGACATGTGGCACGATGTCAAGCAACACCAAAGGAATCACATGCATTAGTAGTGAATAGGATTTTCAGATATCTCAAAGGAACAAAAGAGTTTAGATTATGGTATCCAAAAGGAAAGGGTCTATCACTTATTACCTACAGGTATGTAGATCGGGTAGGTTGCATTGATGACCGACAAAGCACTATTGGAGCAACGTTCTACTTGGGTGAGTGTTTAGTATCATGGATAAGCAAGAAACAATCATCAATATATTTATCTACAACCAAGAAAGAGTATATTTCAGCAACAACATGTTGTACACAGGTTCTATGGATGAAACAAACTCTAACAGTTATACATGTTGAGTATGATGAGCCCATTCCAATCTATTTTGATAATATAAGTGCCATCAATATCTCAAATAACCAGGTAATGCACTCCAAGATGAAGAACATTCCAATAAAGTATCACTTTCTATGGGAACATGTTGTAGAAAAGAACATCAGATTTGAATATGTGGGCACAAAGGCATGGTTCCAGGGGGAGCGTTGGTCACAAAGATGTAGACATGGTTCCTAGGGGAGCATGAGTGATATGATTTTAGTATTGCATTAGAGTGTTTCCATAAATTAAAAAGGGGGATATTGTTGATTAATTAGGTTGGTTGTCATTGATGTCAACCCTTGAACAAAGTCAGGTAGCGAATTCCAATAGAAAAAAGTTTGGGTAATGGACCTAAGTTTGTTTTATGTATAATGGTATGTATTGGTTACTATTTCCCTTATGGGGTTGTCTGAGTTATTTACCCAGGGTTCATGTCATTCGGGGTTCCAACAAATCCTCTAAAACTATCGGCCCTCCTGGTAAACCAGAAGGCAACACAACACCCAGAAGGTACTGCACAGTCTCACCCAAGATAGCTTTAAATGGGTGACTGTAAGACTTAGATGTTTACAGCCTAGGACATAGTAGGGGATAGGGGTTTCTTGATTAAATCCAGGTACCATGAGTTGTAAGGTAAACTACTTATTCCTTGAAGTTGCATACGTATATCCCACAATTTAATTCTAGCAAAGTATAAAGAGATTCATAACAATGTATTAACTTGTTCATCAAGATTAACCATTAATTGCTGAAAGAAAGTAGAGACATGCATACATTCAACAAATTATGCAAGTATTACCATGGTTCACACCCTCCTGGACTACATCCATAAATATTTGGCTCTTGGCTCTTTTATTATGGTAGTTCTTCAATTTTTGGCGCTGCGCGCTTACAATTCTCCAAAAAATTGGGTAAGATCTACGTGAGGCGAATTAGATCGCACCAGGCTCTACAACCTGCGGTATAATCCTCAGATCTACCTTCCCTCGTATCTTCTTTTCTCAAAATATTACAAAATCGGTTCATACAACTAAAACCATTACATATTTCCTACACTCCTGCGTGGTTACAATCTCCAAATTTCACTCCAAAGCCTAACCCTCAACAACAACAATAATAACAACAACCATCCCTATATGATACTTTCTTATCTATATTTATACATTTTGGGATCTTCAGCCTTTTATAGAATATTACCAAAACCCTAACCCTTCTTACGTTAGGTCTTTCTCCCATGCGCGTGCTGTTCTTCCTCCATCTGTCACTTTCCTTTGTGCACGGTTTCTTTCATGCACGCATGTTGTTCTTTTGCCAGTTGTTATTTCATTTTTCTGCACGCTTTCTTTCCCACGATCGTTCTTATTTCCCCTTCGGCCTGGTGCCAACATGCCTCCAAAACTGACATGTGACTCGTCCTGAGTCACCTAATTGCTCTGTGCTTCCTCGATCTCCTTAGTGATCGTCTAGAACTTCTCCTGCAACTCTACTGCTTTTGTCAGTGCCTGCATGGTTTTCTCCTTGATGGTGTCGATTATCTGAGCTGCCACTTCCTCGCTCATCACTCCTGCGCATTCTATTTGAGTTTGTACTATGTTTTTTCTGGCTTCTTCTACCTGCGCAAGTACTTCTGCTACCCGCTCCTGCAATGGTTCTATTGGAGCCTGACGCTCCTGTTTCTGTGTTTGCGCAGTGATAAGTTCTGCATATATATTCTTCAAATCTTGCGTTCCCTTGACCCGTTATGGAATTTTTATGGTCTTTTGTCGCTATTTGAGTTCTTAGATCATTGCATTGATCCTCTCCTCCTCCTTGTCCCAGTGTCTAGCTCCTGCAGTTTCATTGTTGCTTCTTGCTTCCTTTTCTCCTTCACCGCTGGTGGAGTTTTTGGTCTAACTTGTCCATGGAGAGTCTCGATCTCCTTACGATACTGATCAATTGCCTGTGCAATCTGGTCGATATTTTCTGTGGCTGGGAGTTCATTTCCTTGCGCAGTGGTTGGAAGTTTCCAAAAAATTTCTTCCACTCTGTGTTCTAGCTTATTTCTGCATTCCTTCTTCTCCCAAGTTTCAGATTTGGCCTGCACACAAACGGTTTCCAACGCTTCCCGCTTCTTTGTTGCCTGCTATAGCTTGACTAAGTTTTTATGTGCTCACAACTGCATCTCGTGGTCTACGCTAACCTGTAGTTTGTATAATTCTCTTGATGGAATTCGTGTCAAGACCAATTGGATATGATCCAAATCCTTTAATGGTGTCTGTCCCACAATTTCATCCATTCACAACATGCTAGGCTTTATGTAGACCATGGAATGTGTGTGTGGAATCGAAAGAACTGGGTTATGTTATTCTACCTCCACCCTTTCTATGGTTTTTGTGGTTGATGGCTCTATGCCTCTATTGCTACTCATGATCTGGGCTTCCCCAAATTTCTTAAGGACCTGTCCCATTTCTGTCATTTCCTTCTGCAGTTTATCCCTGTGGTGCACGACATGATCAAAATCCTCTGTGAGGCAATATTGGACCATTCTAACAATCATCTCTCCATCATCCTCCGTGATTTTATAGTCTGGTGGTGTTCGTTGTGCCTTCGGTTTCTTGCGCGCACCTTCTTCCTGTACCACTGGTCTCTTAGTTTCCCCTGGTTCCTGTGTGATGGGGTTCGATGCGGTTTCCTGTGCTCCCTCAGCTGGTTTCCACTGTCCATTGGTCGACTGAGTGGTTTCTGTCCTCCCCTTCTGGGCCCCTGGCTTCTCTGAGATGTCGTCTACCTGAGTCTACTTGGTTTGGCCCATTCTTCATTTCTTGGGTATTGGGATTTGTGGAGGCTGTGTTTTCGCCTGCAAAGCCCCTCCTTCTGCTGTTTGTCCCGATACTTCTCTTTGTATGGTTGGAATCCTTCATTCATCAGGCCATTCATTTATGATCATGTCGATATCTCCCTCGATGATGCAATAGTGCATCTGTAGCCACTGTTTATCCATGTCCTTCCTTGGTTGTATCCACATGACTTGTCGCCTAGCCCATAAATTGGTGATGCCACCGTATCGTGCTACAACCTCTAGTGTTATTTTCCATGCTCAACTGATGGCTTCCTGTATCTTCCGTACGTAAGCTTAAAATACAATTCCATTCTCCCTCTTATGCTTGGATAGTGGTGTGGATCTTAGGACATGATATCTTTCTCCTCCTGGCTATGTTGTGGTACAAAAGATGACGTGTTCTGATTCTCGCCATCCCATGAAATCTATGAGAGTGATCAACCATGTGTAGTGAAATTTTGTACCTGCATCCTGTGCATCTTTGCAGTCTACTTGGAACAAGTTTGATAGGTATGGTGCCCAACTCATGGAGGTGCCTTCTGTGCACTGAGCTGCAACAACAATGACTCCTGTCGGTACTTTGTCTTTGCGGCATTTTCTTAGCAGTTTGCAGGCTAAGATTTTTGCGCCCAATTTCATCATGACATTGTTGATCCGTTTAATTATAATGCCTCTTTATCCCTTGTAGGTGCCATATTTATTCTTCGTCTCTTTTGCCAATGTTTTTTCCTTGGATTTATCATCCAGAATCAATGTGGGATCCATACCCCGGGTGGCTAGGCCTGTTATCTGCGCGATAAGTTCGACAGTTATAGGGACGGGTTTGTGCAACCATACACCCCCTCCATGTGTAACTACTAATAGTTGCTTGACACATGCTGATGCATATTGGCCTCTGCCAAAGTGTGGTATCTTTAGCAATCCTAGAATTCCTATCCTGTCCAGTTCGGTTGCCCATTGGTGTGGTTGAGTGATGGTTTCTCCGAGTTGGTTCACAACTATTTTATGCATAAATACCTATGGTGCAAGCTATGGATATTTGGTTTCATCTGCTACGTCATGTTCAGAATACTTGAGCTTCCTGACGTGACCCAATAACTGCGGGTCCACCTGTACTCCTTATAGTATGCGAGGTAGCATAATCTCTGCAGCCAGTTTCTTTCGAGGTGAGCTCTGTATCTGAACTCAGTCCTCCTGCTATGTTGGTTGGCTTGAAGTTCCAACAACTCCTAGCTATTCCCCTGTCCTCCACTCTGGCCATGCCCAGGTAATTCCAATGGTCTCCTTAGCTGGGTGACCTAAGCCGGGTGCTTGCGTCTCGTCTGGTTGCTCCTTTGATCCTAGATGCTGTGCCGTTTCTTTCACTTCCACGACTGCTTCAGTATGTTTCAGTGGGTTTCTTCTTCTTTTTTCTGAGGCTCATGCACCATTGATGGTGTATCTTGTTCCATGGCCTCTGTTTGTGGTTGAAAAATCTCCTCTAGTATTGGTATGGACTCTACCAGGATTTCCTCTGGTGACATGATTTCATCAATATCGACAATCTCTGGTGGCTACTGCTCATTTTCTTCAAGTGGTCCTCATGACCTAGTTTTAAACCTGGTTGATCTAGCTGTCTGGCCTGGTTCTGCGAGATTTGATGGTGCTATAATGATGTCTGTCGAATGCTTTCTGAGTTTGAATGGTTTCGGTGAGCTCTATGGTTTCACTTTGTTCGTTCTAGCTGCTGTTGCTCTTTTTCTGTTCTCCTTTCGCGAATAGACCAATTGCTTCTGTTCTCATGTGTTGTATGGGCTCATCATGAAGCTTATCAAGGACACTTCCTGCATCATGCGATTAATGCACCATAACTGTGGGTGCAATGCATCCATGTCAGTTTCGTACTTGCCATTACGCCTACTCTGTCGTTTCCAGTTGGCGTGTTTAATGTGACATCCCATCCATCCTTGCCTTTCTTTAACTCTGCCTCATGCTGTCCTGTCAGCCTGTTTTTGACGACTTTCATTTTCCCGCTTGTTTCCTTTTTCGATACAGTTATTATCGTTTCCCTTGTTGGCTTCATGTTTCATATGCGGCTTGTCCCTCATGCTGTGCGTTTTTTTTTTTACTGCGCGATGGGTGGTCGACTATCCTTGTACAACTTCAACTGGCTCCCATTGATCATTCCTATGAGATCTACTCCTGCTAGATCTCTTAACTATAGAACTCCTTCGTCCGTGACAAATTTAACCTCATATGGTCCTAGCCAATGCATTCTTAGCTTTCCTGGGTGCTACAACGATTTACTGTCGTAGATCAATACTAGATCTCCTTCCTTGAACATCTTCCTCTTGATGTGGTAGTTGTGCCAAGATTTGTCTCTTGCTTTCCGTACTTGTTGGTGGAATCCTACCAAGATTCGGTCTTCCTCCATCGACAATAACTGATTTAGTCTTTCCTGTACTATGCCTCATTCTGTCATGTGTGTGATAGCTACTACACATAGACTGGGTATTAAAAATTCTAATGGAACTACTGCTTCTTGACCATAGACTAGTTTGAATGGTGTGTGGTTTGTCAAATTTTTTCCTGTGGTTCTATATGCCCATAACACTGCTGGTACCTTGAGGTCCCAATCGTCCCTTTTGACGTTACATATCTTTGTCAAGTCATTCTCTAGAATTTTTTTTAAGGATTTTACCGTGCCATTTACCTGTGGATGATGCGATGTGATTTTTTGGTGATGAACTTCAAACTCTTCGAGCATCGCTCAGATGGTGTTGTTTATGAAGTGCGTTCCTTGGTCGCTCATCAAAATTCTTGGGCACCCAAATCTAGTAATTACTTGTTCAAACAGAAAGTGTGCAGCTGTCTCTACACTGCAATCTTTTACTGGTG